>RJWM01007317.1:0-78870 GCA_004363535.1 Dasyprocta punctata
ACAGACTGAGAGGGGCAGTCCCCACCCAGGCCACATGGCTAAGCTAGAAGTAGCTAAGGATGTCAGCTAGGATCTTTTTACTACACTTTGTTAAATTCTGTTTAACATCTCAAATGAACACAGCTACAAACTTAAGTCCTTTGTTTCTTTGCTATAGTTTTGTTTTGTTTTATACTGACTTATCACAAGAAAAGGTGCAAAACTTGGACCAGCTGCCTCAGACTTTCCTTTTGTTCTGGACAATACAAATTCTTTGAGATCTCTTTAATTTCTTTGTTGTATTTCTTCATTTATGTCAAATATATTTGACATATATTTGCATAGCTACAAAAAGGGAAGTTAATTGTTTGTTAATACTTTTAAGAGACAAAGGAACCGTGTAGCCAATCTTCTAAAGTAGCTATGATAATTCTTAGGAGTCAGAGTTATATTTAAAATATTTTAAATTACAGATTTAAACAATTCCTCTCCCACTCATCAGCTCCCACTCCCACCCATCTTCTTTGAAGACAGAAGTAGGTGATGCTGCCCATTATAAATTCTTCACATTACCCAGGCTAAATCTTTGAGCCTTGGGGTCAGTGTCATAAAAATGCATAGTTAAGATTAATCTTTAAAAAAGAAGAGTAGAAAAAAAACCCCAAAACCCCACACCCTTCCTTCTTAATCACTTGCTCTTTTTTTCCCCGCTCTTTCAGCTCCTCACTTGCCAGTCTATTTTTAGCTACATAGATCAACTTCTTACTTTGGATAGCTCCCTTTTATTTCTAGTTAGAGAGTCAGCTATTCTTTACCATATCTGATCATATAAATGTGTAACTGTAGATGATGATAAAAAATTTGACAAGTGAGCTGCTAAGAACTCTTGAGGACTTTAACTTTTAAACTTTCTTTGACACTTTCATTCTAGACTTGAGACAGTGTATTCTTTTAGCCCTGTGGTTTGGCCAGCTGTTAATGATGGATTTACTTACTATTTTCTTTACTGTTTTTAATTCTTTTCTTTAAACAAATCTCAGATTCTTTTGATTTTGCAATCATGACATTTTTGCCATTACCTTTTAGTATTTTATGCTCTCTTTCTCATATATGTTACATATGCTGCAGTCGCCTGTTCTTCAAACACCAAACTCTGAGATCTTCTTCCAACAAGTGGTTTTGACCTTCTGTACTTCAGTGGAGACTGAAAATAAAAACTAGGCTTCCATATTAAGAGAGCACTAAATTGTGACCTCTGTTAGCTCACTTCAGCTTTTGTCAGAGTCGATCCTTCTTTGGAACACTCTTCTTCCTGAACTGTGATTCCAAGACTGCAGCCTATTGGTTCTCTGGTTATGCAGTCACTCAGACTGCTCTTTCTGCATGGTTTCCACTGATGTGTTCCTCTCTTAGGGTCACAGAGCTCTTAGAACTGGAAGGGACACAATATGTCATCAGATTGAATTATTTTTGGACAAATCATTTGAGGATACAAATTGCAAATATCACATCTTAGAACTAGGATTAGAACCCTTAACTTGGCCCCTAAATTCCCTGGATGGATCAGGGCTCTTGCATTGTTTTGTCTTTTTTTTTTCACACAGATTCATTTTTTTCATACAACAATTCAGCAATTCCTGATGATAGCAAGATGTTGTGAGAAATTACATCCTTTGAGAGTAGGTTCTATTTTTCATGGAAATAATGTTTAATTCATGTGGTGTATTTCTCATCAAGAGTTTGTCAGGTATGATGAACAATGAGTTGAACGTAAGTCTATAATAAACTGAAAAAAAATTTATTTTTTGGTTGGGCATAGTGGTGTGTACCTGTAGCCCCAGTTACTTACCAGTAAGAGGTAGGAGGCTTTCAAGTTCGAGGCCTTTTCTGGTAACACAGTGAGAGACTCTATCTCAAAAATAAAAATAAATTCAAAAATGTGTACCCTTCTCCAAGTCCTATTAATTAGACTCCAAATGCGCAGGCTGATAAATACACTATTAAGATCTGTGTCCCAGTTCTGCTGGAGGCATTGCCAGGTAACTTTTGGGCAAGTGAATATCTGCATAGAGTGAGTTCATTGTGTCAGGAATATCTGGCAGCCAGTCCCCTGAGCAAGAATTCCCTTGTTAACTAGACACTAGCCTGCCACTACTAGCTTTCTTTGTAAATTGGGACAGGTGACTTAATTTATTATTCAGCTTTTCTCAGTTCTCTAGAATGTTTCATTTTGGTTAAAAATGACCCTTTGTAAGGTTGTCACTTCCATTTGACAACATTCCCATGTGGAATGTAGCCATTGATTATGAGACAAAACACAGGTTGGAACAAAGACAGATGAGCACTCAAGCTCCACTTTCTGATACACAGTCAACCTCCAGATCAACACTTTCTATGAGGAAAAAAAAAGACAAAAACAAACAAAAAAAACCCCAAAAGCAACCTAAAATGTGCTTTTCAACGTTTGAAACTTTAAAAAGATATCCTTTACCTTGAAATAGCCTTAATTTTGAGATATATGGCCTGCCTTACCTGGTTGGCATTATAATCCCTCCTCCCTTCCTTTCTTTTCCCCTTTCCTTTCCCTTCTTTTCCTTTCCTTCTTCGCATTCTTTTTGCTTTCTTTCTTTTCACTTCTTTCATTTTTTGAGTTTTTTTCATTTTTAAATTTAATATTTTAACTGACAAATCATAATTGTATATATTTGTGGGGTAAAAAGTGGCATTCTGATGCATGGATTTAAAGTAGAATGATTAAATCAAGTTTACTTATTTTTTAAAATGGTAACAACCACTGTTAACATAAATGCAGCAAGCATATTACCAATAGGACCTAAATGAATGCTCAAATTGTAATATGTATTCAAGATTTAATTCACAGGTTTCCTTTTCTTCATATAATTTGGAAAGACTTTACTAGCAATATTTGGAGAGCGGGAATCTTTTGGTACAACTAAGGGATCTCTCTTAAATACCCACACAACAAGAAATGCTTTTAAAGCTATTATCCTGAGGCTAGAGCAGTGATCTTCAAGGTCATTAGGGCAGAGGGTCATTTTTGCCAATGAAAAAGTACATTTAAACCCTCATTGCATTGGTAAGTTTCTAGACATTGTGTTTTGAAATTTCAAGTAAGTGAAAGCTGAGGATGTGAGATCTTTATGTTTAGTTTGAGGAGACATAAAGGTTTTAATGGTCGGGAGACGCTAATCGGACTGGAGGTCGTTCTGTGAAAAGCAGGCTGTGTCCTTCCTCTGTTGCCACTAGATGGTACCCAGGTGCATGGGGACCTCCGCCCGGGCAGGCAGCGAAGCGCCAAAGCCCGGGAACACACTGGGCGTCCAAGTCACCCGAATGGGTCAGGAGAAGGGAGTCAGGCAGGGTCCAGAGCCCCGACCTGCAAGTCCAGGGAAGGAGGTAGACTGAACTTTCTCAGTCCGCCACAAGGTCCAGGGCCCCCCACCCAGTCCGGTTCTGTGGGGGTGGGAAGCGGGTGGGGGTCGGCGATGAACTGCTGGAGAGTGAGTGTGGCGCGAGCCGTTGAAAAAGTGGGGCAGGGTAGTGTCCTCACGGTTCCGTCTCACGCAGGAGACTGCCACACTGCCTGGAAGGTGAGGCCTGCCGCGGTGGGCAGTGAATGATTTTGAGGACGCACGCGGGGAGGGTGCGGTGGGACCAGGGCCCTGATGGTGCAGAGTGGGTGAGGCCTCAAGGCTCACCTGGAAGCCTTCCTGCTCCACCACCCTGTGTCCGGTACCCACGCCGGGTTTCTACCGCACCGTCCCATAGCGTCTTGAACCTACTGCACAGAGATCCTTCTCTCTCCCGCCTTTCTTTTATTTTGTATTTGGCATAGAGCAAAATGCTCTTTAATTAAAACAACAAAAACAAACAAACAAAACCTTTTTACCATCAGAGGATTTACTGTCAAAGACATTTGAGTATTGCCATAATTTGGACGAACCATATCCAAATTTCACATACATTTAAGGTTTAAGTGTCTAAAAGCAATCGAATCATATGAAACATGATAAAAATATAGTGAATGTTTAAATAAAAAAATTATTACAAGTAAAAGCACATTGTGAAAACACTCCCCCTTTGCTTCAAGCACACTTATCCCATTATTCTTACCACTTGCTGATGTAACTCTGCAAGTCTTCTTTCATAGATTTTTTTAGTTGCACTGTGGTGGCTGCCTCAATTTCCTGAAATGATTAAAAATATTTACCTCTCAGTTATTTTACTTTGGGAAAGAGCCAGAAGTCACATGGTACCAACTTGCTGCTCACTGATACTTGCCTTTCAAAGACAGGAAGGTGAAGACCTTCATTTCCCTCTCTAAGCATTCTCTCGCATTTTTGTTCTCTGAAAGGAGAGCCCACACAAATAATTTTGTCACCAACCATTTTAGATTAGGCCGTAACCTTTTATGATTGAATCATATTTGTACAATATTATGGGAACTGAGAGACCAAAGCTGTTAATAGCAATTTTGGGAAACACATTTGAAAAGTGAATTTTCAGCTAACAATTATGATGATGATTAAACATTCGATTGATAATTTTTTTCTGTTAAACAATTTTTAAATTGCACTAAAAGCTTCACGACAGCATGTCATCATACATATCCTTTATACTTTGTCACAATGTTGAGACTGTAAGTAAATAAATAACATCATTTTAGATGCTTTTAAACTATTTTTTTTCTCTTTTCAGATGTCATTGGGAAATGTTTTTATTTCTACTTAATAGAGTGTAGAGCAATCAGATTGCTGAATAGATGCTATTTTGTATGGCTTTTGGTTCCGTGTACTATTTCTGTGATGGTGTATACACTGTGATTAAAGGATTAGGTAATAGTCTAACATAAGTCACAGATTCAAGATTCCATTACTCTCTCTCCATTTCTCCAAAATCTCATGATAGAGGAAAGACTGTTACATTCTTACATATTAAATACAGTACAAGACAAATATGCTTTCATGTTGACTGGAGGACTTCCTGGATTATAAACCAGTGTGATTCTCTTACCAGCTGAGATTATTAGTATGTGGACTTAAGGACACAAATCCATCCTGTGATTGCTCATATTTCCAACTCTAGTCCTTTCTTCTTGTATATCATAGATAAAATTATGCTGAGATTACTTATACTGAGAATTGTGTCTTCAACTCAGAACAATAGAGGACATAAACTGGAGGGGTCTTTAGAATTCTTCTCAAGATCTGGAAAGATTGATGAACTTGTCTAGTCTGAGGTAGTTTGTGGTAGAGGTGAGCTGAAACCTACAACTTTATTTTGTGCCACCTTTAGACTGAGGAACTTCAAAGCAGTTAAAACTATTATTCACAATGTGCTAATTCTTCCCAAGTTGAATCCCACCATATGAAGTGATAGCAGTTCTGAGTAGAATCCCTTGTGGCAAGGTGGTTCCAGTTGCCACTAGCTATAAGGATGAGGCCTCCTTCACAAGTATAGTTGTCACTTTGAACAAGGAAACAGTTTTCCTTTGCACTTGATGTATTGTCATATTTTTAGTATTCCGAATTTTCTTGGATACAACCTACTAAACAGAATTTCTACTACTTAAATCTTTACTGAAAGTCCACTTGGCCAACAAAGTTTGTATTTATATTGACCAAAAGTTATTAATACTGCTTACTCCTCTCTTCTATTTTTCCTTGCTATTGAGAAAGGAAAATGCTTTAAATGACCATATTACAAGAAAACAGAATTTTACCAAGGATTGGAAAGGGGAGGCAGGTCTTTGATATCTTTGGCTCTGTCTGTCTGTCCTTCAGATTCACTGGTGCCATCCTCTTCAGTCAGCACACTGATGAGTTTGAGTTGTTCACTTTGGTAGGTCTACAAATGATGAAAAAATTATATTTTATATTCTTATCTTCCAAATTAAAAAAAACTATGTTGTGTTTGATAGCCTACTCTAAAATTAGAAAAATCAAATAGAACAAATAAATGTTTGGAAAAGAGGAGAGGGCATATGTTAGATGCTTTTGTTACCTTAGCCAGTAGATTAGCAGACAGGCTCACGATAGGAAACAGGTAATATGAAACCAATTTATTGAAAATAGTATCTAGCTCAAACAACTACCATTTGCCAAACAATATTTGTTTTTTTTTTTTTTTAACAAAAATAGTACATAATTGAAAATCAATAAATTTGGTGGTTTTTTTTGTTTGTTTGTTTGGTTTTTTTTTTTTTTTTTGTAGGCTGATAGTTTTTACACTTCAGTACATCACGGTGTACTACCCACCACTTTTAAATATGGATGAAAATTTATTCTTGGTTGAGTAGAAATGTGCACACCCTTTGGTGGATGTGGGTAACAGATGTCTTGTGGGTAACAGATGTCTTGGCTTTTACAGACTAATTGACAAAGAGGGAGAAAAAGGGAGATAATTAAAGGGGTGGCAGAGACACAAGAAAAGTGCAATCTTCCTCGTGGGGAAAAGTCTAATAGACCTCCTTATTATGGATAATTGCCTCTTTCTCCAACCTCATTTACTATCCCTTTCTATATGATTCAAGTACATTGTAATGAGAAGGTATAAGATCAAAAATCATAAGGCAGGACTACTGTCTGCTAACAACCAGATTTATCCTGCCATGGAATATTCTAGTGTAATTGACTCAACATCAGGTTTTTACAGAACAAACTATGAAAGCCCAAGACTAATCACTAATGGCAACTTATATTTTAATTGGCATCACAAAGATTCTACATTGAGGATGGTTGGTATAAATATAATTTAGTCATATATCAAACGTGCCCATATAGTGAGTGGACTAGACAGAAATGAAAAATGAGAGACTGAATATGCCATATATTACTTATACATTGTAGGTCCCATTTAGGTCTGCTGTTTGTTCTCTGTCAGTTTAATAGTACTGCCAATTGACCTAGAATAAATGGAAACATTTAGCAGATGTTTGAAGCCATTATCATTAACAAATCCTCAATTTTGTCAGTGTTTTCCATTGTGTAAGTTTTAAAGTAAGGTGTCATTTTCTATGCCTTTATCACCTAACTCTATATTATTCTGGTTGATACCTTTACTTTAAGGGGAATTTTTATAGCCTATTAAACATTTAGTGAGTATCCACATTATTTGTTGATAACAACTATTATGTAATCATTTTGTGAGGAGTCTGTAGGGTTAGGAAAAGAAAGTATTGGGATAGGTACATAGAGGCTTACTTAGTACAGAATTCAGCGAAGCTGAAAGGCAAGATTATTTATCCTAGAAGGAAGCCACATGGTACTGACTTTTATCTGACCACCTGTCTTGCTGAGAGATAGATATAAAGAATTTGTTCAAAAATATGATTGAGGTTTTTAAATTTATTTAAACAATATAAATCAAAATATTGTCAATTATTAATTTATTTTTGGTGCATTAGGATTATGATTTGTTCAGTTAGTAGAAACTAGTGGAGTAGGAGATTTACAGTTTTGGTGGGACAGAAACAACATTGGGTACCTAGTCTAGAGACTGTTACATTAAACTGATCAGTTGATCTTTTTGGGCCTCATTTCATATCTATGAAATGGAGATAGTGAGAACTCCCACAGTTGCACTGGGAATTTTATGCCACAATGAATACACATGAAGCTAACATATGTTTAATAGTTGCTTCCGTTATGTCTTCACTCAGTAGATCCATAGTCCTTAGTTAGTTGTCTTGATTTCCTGGCTAAGCTTTTCTTCAAAATGGAAAATTCAAGGAGACTGATGAGTCTAGTGACAAATGATTTAAGGTTGGGTCAGAATGATTACTTTTCTCCCCAGTTTCAACTCTTTAAATTTGAGAGTGGAGAATACCCACAGAAGGATGAGTTTCTAAATTGCTGAGTGTTTTTCATATTTGGTATTGGTAGAGTTCTATAAATTATAAATTTAAAGTCATAAAATGTTGGTGGCATATGAGACTTCAAGGTTTCTGGAATCACTGCCCCTATTCTGGTTCATTTTGCACTTTCAGAGAAAGGCTCTGAGGCTATGTAAAGTTAAATGCTGTCTCCAAAATCAATCAGCAAATGAACCACAAAGTAGGGATGAGACTTTTGTCCCTTCCTGAATTCTTTATCTGAATTATCATCAGTCACCACCTGCTGCGCAACTGTCTCAGACCTAGCACGTACCATCAAAAGAATGAGAGTATTCAGCTCGTCCTTGGTCCTTGGCAGAGCACATAGAGATACATTTCTTTGTTGTGCCTTTTAAATGGTTTATGCAGCCCAGCTCATTCAGCTGTTCATGTATAGATTTACAAACACATTTTGATTATTGGTGTAAGACAACTAGCATTACTTTCTTTAGTAGTAGGATAATCATTACTGTTTACGTAGTACTTGCTGTGCCCCAGAAGTTGATCTAAGGGCTTTATATAGATTGACTAATTTATTCTCCTTAGCGATGCATTTTATTACCTTTCATATAAAAAATGGAGGTCCAGAGGGACCAGCACTCTCTAAGATTACAAAGGTAGTTTAACTGGGATTTGAAGGCCTTCATCAAATTGGAATAAAAAATGCTAGAGAGATGCCATTGTAGGACGATACCTGGGTTAATGAAGGTTCATATTATGAACTCTGTGCTACGAAGTGTCTTAACTGTATTACTAGGTTTTTTATGGGTTATACAGGATGTGATTACAAAATACAGTGAATAGTTTTTAGGAATTTATTGTTACAAGAGAAGACACATTGACATTAATTCCCCCTCAAAATACTCATCCTTACTTCAAACACACTTATTCCATCATTCCTGCCACTTTTGGGAGCAGTTCTGGAAGTGACTTTAGTTGTCATTTTAGTGACTTCAGTTGTGCTATCATGGTTGCCTCAGTATCTTAAATAAATTAAAAACATTTGCCTTTCATAACTACTTTGACTTTGAGAAAGAGCCAGGAGACACAGAGTGCCTGATTTGGTGAATAAAGTGGATACGGACACATAATAATATTTTTTAAAGCTTGTCTTTTTATTTAGGTGGCACTTGATGACATTCACCATATTTTTAATCACAAACTTGTAAAGACACAGTTGAAAGAGGTCCTCTAGAATTGCTTCAGAAAATGGCAAAAATGGTGGAATAAGTATGTTTGAAGTGATGGAGAGTATTTTGAGAGTGATTAATGGTAGTTTGTCTTTTACTGTCATTTTTTCTTTAAACACAAACTGTATTATTTGATCATCCCGTGTACATCTTAACTCTGAGATCCCAAATGATCTATAGTATATAGTTGTACTGTAGCACATAACTATTGAGGAAAGAGTATGTTTATTTATGTCGATCAACCCTGATGTTAATAAAAGAGTGAGCTATTGTGTTGGGTCAAATGTTGCTAAAAATATTTTATTTCAGGATTGTATTTTCTTTAAAGTATACTAATAAAAGTATTTATAAGAAAAGTGTATTATAAATCAAGAAAAATTATCAAAAAGAAAACAGTTTCTATTTAATTGTATGTAATGTATTCTTTCTTATATATGCAATGGTATTGGTATATTACTTTTTTGTTCCCATATTGATATGTGAAGCTGGGTAGACATTTTCACTTGTATAACATACATTTTATGAGCCTTCAATTACTTTTCATTTGAATGACTTTAAAATCTAATTTTATTAGATGACAAAACTTTGCACATCCAGTTAGCTATGGAGGGACAGTTATGAGTTTTCAAAAAATTCATTGAAGTAATAATACAAAGAGTTTATTTAATATTTACTACTTAGAAATAATTTATTTAAATAAAATTTGAATAGGTTACAACCACTAAACTCTATGCTGAAAAATACTTTACACTGAGAAACATTTTACTGTACCACTTTGAATTGTGAGTTTGTGTGTGTGTGTGTGTGTCTGTGTATATGTATGTGTAGTAAACAGGAGAAACTGAGGTGACATGGTAGCAAACAAATCCAGAGTCTAATTTCTGAAGGTCTTATTGTTGCAGATGTATTAAACCCTATTATTGATGTGCTTGCTTTATGAAATAGATTTGTGCTTTGGAAAAGATTGCCCAAAGGTCATGGTCTATGTTCAAATGACTCTCATTTTAAGATATATTACTTAGTGAAGAGGGGAAAGAATAATGATTTATCAATGCCTTAATGCTACCATGGCAGTAGCAAGAATGTTTAAATATCACACAGTGTGAAGAGTCACAATTATTTTTAGAGCTGTAAATTTCAGTGGTTAGTATTGTGTTTAGAAAATTTATTTACTAATTTAAAGGGAAAAAGATAAATGTACAGGACACACTAGATTGTTTTGTTACACAGGTGCCATAACAAACTTGAATGTTCTACAAATGGTGCTGGACAGCGCCTCTTGGTTGCTGTGATACTGTTTCCTGGCATTTCATAGGAGCTATTGGGAATAAACTCAGTTTAAGAAGATTTTTAAATGCAGATGAGGGAAATATATTAAAACAGTAGCAACTGAATAAATTCACAAAAATACTAGTGATGGTAAATGGTATTTAGGTGGCTTATTTAATAAAACAAGACTGAGAGGGTGTAAAAGCATAGTGTGTATTTATCAAGTACAGTATTTTTTATTTAAATCCCCCCTCAGTTTTCATTAAAGTTGAGTTTCTATTCTTAAGTACTACAAAATAATTTTCCCTTTTATTTTTTATATTTTAAAGCTTTTTGTCTTATTCTTCCAGGATTGAAGTGTGTATGTCTTTTGTGTGACTCTTCAAATTTTACCTGCCAAACAGAAGGAGCTTGTTGGGCCTCAGTCATGCTAACCAATGGAAAGGAACAGGTGATCAAATCCTGTGTATCTGTCCCAGAATTACAGGCTCAAGTCTTCTGCCATAGTTCTAACAATGTTACTAAAACTGAATGCTGCTTCACAGATTTTTGCAACAACATAACATTGCACCTGCCAACAGGTAAGGGGTTTATCTTTGTTCATTTCAAATTTAATTTTACTCTTGGGAAACTCTAAACACGATAGAAATCAAACCTTCTTATGTTTCTTTAAATAAGAAAATCTGTTTTACAGTTCTTTTGTTTTTGATGGGGTAAAATTCTCTGGAGTCTACAGAGGTTGGTTTTTTAAACATACTGCATATCACTGTCAAAACATTGACAGTAGCATAACAATAGGAAGAAAGTTGTCCGCATGAATTGTATTATTTGAAGTGATTAATGAACCTAAAGTAAATGGTAAATTTTAATGGATTCTTTTAAAGGGAAAGAATTGAGATGTGTACAAAGAGGGGAGGGGAGAAAATTAGCACAAATCTAATCGACAGTGGTAGAAAGCAGATCACCAGTGTAGCCCTGGTAGAAGTGGGGATGGATTGAGCATGCATTGGGATAATGGAAATGCAGTGGTGTTTACATAATCATATATATGTATCAAAATTCATCAAACTGTACATTTAAGACGTGTTTACTTTATCATATTGAAATTCTACCTCATTAAATTTGATTTTTAAGGAAGAAAGATTTGTGCCTACTGTATTTGAGAGTAGAACATAGTTTTCTGTGCATTTAAGCAAAGTTCAGAGTTGGACTGGGAAGCACCTACATTCTAGCTACACTAAGTACCTGTAATTTTCTCCACTGCATATAAAACATCCTGTCCCTTAAGACCTTTCTTTTTAGTGTGAGTACTGTCTTTTACCCATGTTGCCTGGCAGAACCACAGTCTTATAAACTATTTGTTATTGAGAAGGCACATTAAAGAGACCATTGCCATAGCTAATGAAGAGATTACTTTCCTCATCCCCTTAATCTTTTATATTTGGTCATATGTGAAATATAAAGATCCTTCAAAAATGAAATATAAAGAGGTATCTCTTGTCCACAGACAAACTCAGGAAGAAATTCTTCACAAAGAAAAATGTCCATAATAAACTTAGATCACCACCAAATCAAGGAAGTCTATGGGCTGCGAGACAGAGAGAATGTGTGATTAAAAAACAAGAATGCAAGTGGCTTTAGAGGATGAAAAGGACCAAGTATAACTTTTCAGTTTGCAATATATAAGATAATGCCTTATGATACTGTTTCCTAAGGGATGACACAAGTACTAGGGTGGTACATGGAAGAATAAGAGTTTCCAAGATAAATCAGGGTGGCAAAGATGATACTGGATTAGATCAATGCATGATATATATGTGTTGAAATATCGTGCTGGACCCCCTATTCCCTATAATTAATTCATGTTAATTATACAATTTAAAAACATGATGGTAAATCACACTGAAACACATAATGATTTCTTCTCTGTCTTAGTTTTTCTAATTTTGTATCTTATTTTCTGCTAGTGTGTCTTTAACACTTCATTTTTCTCTCTTAAAGAGAAAGCATACTTAACTGAAATGCAGTAACATTGTTTTCTTGTTTGTTTACTTGGGAAGTTATCCTCTATTTATAAAACATAAACTAGTTTTTAATTTGTGATAGTGATACTCACTTTCTGTATAAAGAGAATGTTTTTTGGTTAAAAAGACTGTCTATAAAAATTATTGATATCTGATCTATTTTATACCACTGTGGATTAGGTGTTTTCCCTGGGTTCCATATGAAAGGAGTAATTATAGAACATAATTTTGGGGGATTTAGCTTGCTTCACTTGGCATATTATTTCTGAGATTCATTCATGTTGTTGGGCATCTCAGTACTTAATTTATTTCTTAATTTTTTTATTTTAAAGAGACTAAAAGAAAAAACAATAAAACTGATACAGAATTTCAAAACAAGATGATAAGAAATTAACAATGGTTATTACATTGCATATTATCATCTTGAAAAATCGTTGCTCAGATTACCAAAATAGGCATGCAAAATTGATCAAACAATATAAGCACTAACTATTCCTTCCAATAAACTAATAGAATGAGCAGTACAATTATCTTAGCTATCTCATGTATATGCATATTTTTCTCTCTTCCTTCATTTCTCCTTTTCTCCATTCCAGTTGTTCTTTCCTTTTGAGCAATTTCTTTCCCTTTCACAGTATCAATTTACTGTTTGGATCTCATTTACTCTTTCAGTTTCTTATACTAGGGAGACAATATGATGTTTACACATTCAAGTCAGATTTATTTCACTCATGAGTATGGTCTCTAGTTGCATCCATTTGCCTATAAAAGCCTCGAGTTTATCTTTCTTTATAGTTGAGTAGTACTCTGTTATGTAAAAATACTACATGTTTTTTATCCATTCCTTGGTTGATGATCATTTGGGTTGTTTCCAATATTTAGCTATTACAAATTGTGCTGCTATAAGCATGGCTGTACATATATCTCTGTGGTATGGTGTTTTCAGTTCTTCTTAAAAATATCCAGAAGGGGAATAGCTGGGTCAAAGAGACCTCTAGTTCTATTTTATTGAGGAATTTCCACACTATTTCCCACAGTGGTTGCACCAGTCTACACTCCCACGTCAGTACTTAATTTTATTGCTCCATAATATCCCACTGTATGGATATTCTATAATTTTAAAAATCTGTTCATCTGTTGGCATGCATTCAGGTGTTTCCATTGGGGGTTGTTATTACCAAAGCTTATGAACATTCATGTACAATTCTTTGAAGTATTTTCATTTCTTTTGAAAAATAATCTAAGAGTAGAATCACAGCATCATTTGCTAAGTATGTGTTTAGCTTTATACATGTAACCTCACAAGTAGTTTTCAAACTGCTCATAGAATTTTACAACAGAAACATGTGAACAGTTAGTCCATAATTTTGCCAATACTTGGTATAATCAGCCATTCACATGGTTTCCCAGTGGTGTTTTCTTATGGTTTCAGTTTGTCTTTTCCTGACAACTCATGATACTATTTTTCATGTCCATATTGTTCATTTGTGTATCTTCATTTATAAAATGCCTATTGAAGTGCTACTAAAACTGGGTTATTTGTCTTCTTATGGTTGAATTGTAAGAGTTTTTTATATATTGACGTAAGTATTTTATCACATATTCATGTAATGACTATTTCTTTCCATTCTGTGCATTGCCATTTTGTTTTCTTGAAGGCATTTTTGTAAAACAGTAGATTAAACATGTAATAACATATAACTTACCCTCTATTCTTATTTATATTGTTTACCTGTTTCATAGTCTTCTAAGAAGTCTTTACCCATACATTACAAGCATTTGTTTTTAGAAGTTTTAACATTTTAGTTTTCATATTTAGGTCTATGTTTAGCTAAAATTTAATTTATCTATGGTAACACAGATAATACATAATAGTGAAGTAAAGGTGGAGTTTTATTTTTCTATATGTTTATAAAGTTGGTTCGGCATCATTAGCTAAAAATGTCAATTATTTCCTCATTGAGTTACTTTGCACTTTGATTAAAAATAATGTGACTGTGTATTTGTGAGTATATTTATAGTCTCTTTATTCTGTCCAGTTGTTCTATTTGTCTTAGGTTTCCGTTATCTTGATCTTTACAGCTTTCTTATGGTGAGGATTGAAATCAGGTTTTGTGACTCCTCCAGCTGTTCTTTTTCAAAATTGATTTGTCTGTTGTTAGACCTTGGCATTTCCATTTAAATTTTACAATCAGCTTGAATATTTACATAAAAATGTTGAGTTTTTGATTAGATTGAATTGAATACATAGATTAATTTGGAAAGAACAGTCATGTTAACAATATTGGATCTTTTGATTCCTAAACCTAATATGCTTCCCCATTTATTTAGGTCTTTGTCAGTTAATTTTTGTGGTGCTTTGTAGTTATTAGAGAACTGGTATTGTATATATTTCATTGAATTTATCATGCTTTTGGAAGCAGTTGTCAATAGTATTTTTAATGTCCAAATTTCTAAATGTTAAATTGCTATTATATAAAAAGTTAATTTTATATATTGATCTTGTATCCTGTAATATTGAGAAAATGGCATATTAGTTTTAATAGTTTTTAAAAAATATTCTTTAGAGCTTTCTACATATATAAGCTTCCTATATTGTGGATCCAGACAGGTGTTTTATGTCTATTCTGATATATATGAATTTTGTTTCTTTTTCTTGTCTTTTTTGCACTGACTGAGACCTACAGTATGTGATCGGCAGAGGTGATGAAAGTTAAGATTCTTGTGTTTTTCCCAGTCCTAAGAAGAAGGCATTCTGTCTCTTCTTTTTAAATATGGTGTTAAGTGTAGATTGTAGATGCCTGTTATCAATTGAAGAAATTTGCTTTTATTTCTAATTTAGAGAAATTTAAAAAATTTTTGAATGGAAATTAATTTTTTTCAAGCATTTTCATAAGTTTACTGAGGTTAGCATATAAAGTTTCTTCTTTAGGTTCTCGATAGAATGAATTATATTAAGTGGTGTATTAGTCAGATTGTCTAGTGCTGGGCCAAAAATACCTGACACATTGGCTCACAGTTTCTGTATGTGGTTGGTTGGCTCTGAGGCAGAAACATCTTGGCAAAGGCATAGCAGAGGAAAACTGCTTAACCCTTTAAGCAGATGGAAGGAGGGAGAGAGGAAGGGACAAAGAGAGAGAGAGAAAGAGAGAGAGGGGAGAGAGAAAAAGAGAGAGATGAGAGATGAGCTATTCAGGACAAGAGTATCTCCTTCTTGGTCACACCCCCAATGACTGACTCCCAGTAAGGCCCCACCACCTTGAACAACACAGTCAACTGTGAACTCAGCAATAGATGAATCCACTGATGCCCGTGCTGTCCCCACGATCTCGTCTCCTTCCAAAAGCCCTGCCTTTAAACACATGACCCTTCTGGGAGACATTCTTGATTGAAGCTATAACAATTGAGTTTTAAACATTATAATAGGTAAAATATATATTGCTTGGCCACTAATTAATATCCTTGCATGAAATGCTATATGACATTTCAGTGAATGTCGTATACTCTTCTTAAGCTAAGAACTTTTTCTTTTAATATCATTATATGGTAAATGAACATTGAATTGAAAAATAGACTATGTGATGTGTGCAGTCATCCTGTGTGGGATTGCTCTCTCTGTGAGGTAGCACTACATGATTATTAGCTGTATTTGGAACAGCAGCTGTTTAAAGAAGAGATGGGAACTTCCAAGTTTAGCACCCACACAACCCTGGCCAGCCACTCTGCTGTTTATATGTCATCTGTGAATGCATGTGATATCCCCTGCTCTTCTTAGATGGGGTCTGTCAACTTCAAATGTAATCACACACACATATAGGAAAGCACTCTTAAAAGTAGGTGGTAATATATTTCTGCAGCACTTGTGTTTGGTGTGATATTTAGGGGCAAAAAAGTACAAAAAAGGGTCATGAAGTGACAAGAAAGGTTGGGTAAAATTTGGGACTTCTCCTGGTGACTCCAACTGAAGTCAGGTAGATCCTTGCCTCTCTGGCTCTTTCATCCATCCATCATCTCAGATGGCAGGGGAATTGCGGCATGCTTCAGCTGGCCCTCTTCTGTTCTTAGTTCCTGTTTGTAATGATTAGGCAATTGCTTTGTTTCTTTGTGACAAAATTTCTATCTTGAATGCAGCTGGTGCCTCTGCCGCCCATCCCCTTGCTGCTGATACCCTAGTAACTCAGCAATTGACACTTACTCTTGCCCTGTTGAAAATTCTTTCAAGTGTTTGGTGCTAATTCCTAAAAGTGGTCACTTTCATACAGGTTTCTATTGTGACAAACAGTAAGAAATGCAATTTTACATAATTGCCCCACATGCACAAACAAGTTAAGCAAGAATTTTACAAAACATACCCTAACAACATGTAAGGTACTTTGATCTTTTCTGTTTCATTAAATATAAATGCTGCCCAGGTCTCCCTGATAGCTTTGTTCACAGCTTAAGAAGTACTAACTGATATCTACAATGTGGTGTTTTTAAACAGAGCAAAGACATGTATTATTTTAATTCACTAGTACAAAAAAAACTCTTTAAAATTTTAGTTACTGTTCAAATTTTATGTTTTCCTTGTAAGTGGCCTTTAAAAAACCTCCCTAGCTCTTTACTTTAAGTATTAAGACAGATTGAAATCAAATGAATTTATATTATTATGAGGATAATTTAACTTACATTACATTAAATTTAATCATTTGCCCTTTAAAAATACCTCATTTGATACTATATTGGGTTTCATTTTTAGGAGCTAATAATTTAACTTGTTAGAAGTTATTTTATATTTGTTAGAAGTATAATATTAGAAAACTTGACCTCTTTCTCAAAACCTTATTAAAATGTGTGTGTTCAATGACCTTGCAGAAGTGATCTTCCAAGTTCAACTGGTTATCACAAATCCTTAGAGATTTTTTTTCATACTAGACCCAGAAGACAACAACCATTTCCCCAAACTGCAACTTTTTGAGACTTGGAGTTCATGCATTTACAAACAAAAAACATGTTAGTATTTCCATAAAACAAGTGTAGTATTGGATATTTTAAAATTAATTAGAGACTATACAAATTAGATAAAGAAAGAAAACATAAATTTTATGAGGCTTATCCTATTTCTTATTATTCATTTTTAGACCAGATAAGAACTTTCTTCAGTTTTGGTACGGTTTGCCCCTTCCTGAGTACTGTGATTTTCACTCTGACTCCAGTGCTCTTTGATCTCATTCTCTCACATTTTATTAGGTTTCTGAATGATCACAGTGAGCACAAGATTGTCCACTCACATCCTACTCCAAGATGAAAAGAGAAGCTATTTTGCTGGGAAAGACCCATCTTCAAAAGTCAATGACATAACCTTTACTTTACAAAAATATATCTGTTTCAAAAAGAGTTACTGGCACAATTAGTATGCACTGAGGGGGAGATTCCAGGAGGGTAGGTGGAAAAGTTCCATACTCAGTAGAAGTTTGGCTGTTGGTCTCTACAATGTTTCCTGTCTGGGGGTCTTGTAATCCATTTCTCTCATTTACTTTTAACAATTCCTTTACTTATTTGGTATAAATTGGACCTTCTTTCTATTTTTTTATGTCTCCTGAGCTCTTTCTCCATATTTTCTAATCTTTGAATCTTTGATAAGTTCAATATCTGTAGTTTCTGTGTGTTTGATTCTGCTGATTTTTGCTTCTGATGACTCACATTTTTGTTGGCTTCTTGTGTATTTTGAATTTTTGATTGTTAGTTTTCATCTTGGAGAACTTTGTGTGGAGGAGATTTGAAGAATCTATTTAACATTTGTTCCTTCAGAGAAGATTTACATTAGTTTTTGCCAGGTTATTGGGCATGCTGTCAACCCAGATCCATCCAATGTTTTGATTAGGTCTTTTGGGCCAATATACAGAGTGAGTTCTGCCTGTCAGGCTGTCTATAGGGGTGTACACTCTTGGTGAGGAACTCTCAGAAATATTTTTTGTTCTCTACCCAAAGCCAGGGTTGACACAGAGGAGTATGTACTCTGTCTGTCTCCATGAAACATTTTTTGTTTTGCTTTGTTTTGTTTTCAAGGTACTGTCACTCATTCATAGTTACCTGATTTTATAAGGATCTCTGTTCTGACCTTTTAGGAGCCATATTTTATCTCCTGACTTTGGAATCTAAGCATTTGGCCAGCAAGGACTGGCAGACATCTCCAGGTAAATGGCATTGCCAGTGCTTGGACACCTCTATGGATTTACAGTGTATTTTTGACTGCTAAGCAGTTCATTTGTTCTTCTACTAGCCTAACCATAGGAGAGAAAATAGTTTTTCATTTATATTTCATTTAAGATTTTCATTTGTACTCTACCAAAAAGGGTTTCTGTAGACCTGTATAGTGCAAACTTGGCAAAAGTGGAAATTCAGGGATGGTTTATTTTGGAAATGATACTGGCATAATTATCTATCCATCTGGAAGAAAACAGAGTTGTATCACAGTGTCACACCATATACAAAAATAAATTACAGCTTGAATAAATATCTAATTGTGACATATAAAACATTTTAAATGTCAGAGGAAAATTTAGAAAAAAAGATTTTTAGGACTTCATAGTATGAAAGCTGTTCTTAGTAAGATAGGAAACTCAGCTGTTATAAAAAGGAAAAGAGATATAATTGACTCCATGAAAACTAAAATAAAAATGAATTATAAAAGATTGTATAAATAAAACTGAAAGATAAATAAAATATTGGATATAAATATTTGTACTGGGAAAGAATACCTATTTAAAAGATGAATGCGCGCGCGTGTGTGTGTGAGACGAGGGATTCGAGCGGGTGAAAGAGAGAGGGAGGTGCTAAATGAAAAAATGAGCAAAATGCACAAAGAGAAATTTTACAGAAGAGAATATCCAATGTGGTTAAAACACCATTAAACTTCACTAATAGCTGGAGAGAGTAAATTAAACTAACGTACCATTTTCTACTCATTCCATTGACAGAAGTTAGAAACAAGTAGTGTGTCCATCAAGATGTTTCCAAGTAAAAGTATTAGAAAATTAGATAATGATACATTAACTGAAAGCATTTGCTGACTCACATGATAAGAAATCTGAATGTAGCCCAGTTCTGTGTTTTGTTAATAAAGAGACTCAACAATGTCAGCAGTCTACTTCCAGGTTTCCTGTTTGCTAGGCAGGGAGCATCCTGATTGTTCAGAGCATTACGAGCTTCCTGATACATTTTCTCTTGTACTCTTTTCTTGATGGGATCTACTTTTACTAATGAAGCAAGTATTTCTTGTTTGTCTTTTTTCTCTTAGGGACCTTAGGTTTCAAGGAAGACGAAAGTCAAGAAGCAAGTTTTCCCAAGTTAGATAACCTAGTAGAAAACCCCTATGTTTAGCTGAGATTTCAAAAATATTCCTTGTTACAAGTTTAAACCAATTATAATTTTATCTCTTTCTAAGGTAGGAAAGTCTATTATTAAACAGAAGAGGAAAGCAAACAAACAAACAAATGAACATGTAAAAAAGAGCATGTAGTAGCCTGCTCCTGAGAAACCGCGAATGTGTGTTGATTGCCACGTACACTTTAGGGTGGAGATCCCACTGCCTAAGTGGTGCAGGGCTCTCAAGACAAACAGTTCCTTTAATTTGAGGTCCTCCTGTTGGTGATCTCAGCTGTCTGCCAGAAGAAAGTCCACTTTGGAGGAAGGTACTTTAGTATCGGGCCTCAAAGAGAGACAATAAACATGCTGCCAAGGACATGCCCAATACACAGTGTGAAATAACTGAGCACACAGGCGTGCAAGACAGCATGAAAGAATCAACAAAGAGCATGTTAGCACCAAGTGGTGGGAATTATCAGAAGATAATTATAGACTAAATATTTTTCTAAGTTTAAAGGAACAAAAGGTAAGTTTGAAAGTATTTTTTAAAATTTTTTATTTTAAAAAGCAAAACAAAAAAGGATAGAAATGACATAGAATTTCAAAAATAATAGGAAATTAACACTAATTAATACAATGCATACTGTTATCTTAGAAGTAGTTGTTCAGGTTATAAGATTTAGGCATGAAAAAATGATCAAATAAACAGTGAAAGCATAAACTGTTCTTTTTGATGAACTAACAGAGATTAGTAGTATAGTTATCTATCTTGTATATATATATATATATATATATATATATATAGTATATGCATACACAAATATATGTATATATACCTATATAATCAATTTTACATTTTAAAACCAGGTTGTGGCCCTTCCTGCTTGTGAAAGATTTAGCTTTCTAAATTAATATAGGAAATAAAAAGTCACTTGACTTCTGTTATTACATAAGAATAAACCTCTCTATTCATTTGAAATTTGAGTGGTTAATCTTTTTTCAATTTTTTTATTTTGAAGAGAATAAAACCAATGAAATAAAACAGAATAGAGTCAATCAAAACAAAACAATAAATGTGGTACAGGACTTCAAAACAAGATAAAAGGAAATCAATAATGGATACCATAATGCCTCTTGTTGTCTTCAAAATAACTGCCCATACCATCAGGCATAATGAAATCAAACAAAACAGAACAGAATAAAACCAAAATAAAACAATGAAAGAAATACAGAACTTCAAAACAAGATAATAGGAAAACAACAGTGGCTACCATAATGCCTTTTGTTGTCTTCAAAGTAGCTACATATACCATCAGACATAATAAAAACAAACAAAACAAAATAGAATAAAATCAATCAAAAGAAAACAATGAAAGCAATACAGGGCTTTGAAACAAGGTAACAGGAGATCAATAATAGCTACCATAATATATTTTGTTATCTTTGAAATAGCTTTGTTATCTTTGAAATGCCATTAAGTATAATAAAATCAAACAAAACAAAACAGAATAAAACCAAACTAAACAGAACAATGAAACCAATACATGGTTTTAAAACACAATAATAAATTAAGAATGGGCATGGCCTTCCCTTTTTAAACATTTCCTCCCCTTTGACTTTCACAATATTTATTGTGCGTTTTGGAGTTTTTTATATTAGGAGACAACACGATGTTCACCTATGTGACTGAACCATTTCACTCGTGAGCATGATCTCAAGTTGTATTCATTTACCTGCAAGAGCCTCAAGGTTATCTTTCTTTATAGCTGACCAGCTTTCCATTGTATAAACATGCCATATCTTTGTTATCCATTCTGAAGTTGATGGGTAAGCTATCCCTACTTTTTTTTTTTTTGGCTCTCTGTCACATAGAGCATTTTTCTCTCTCCTTTGACTTTCAATCTATGAATTTTCTTTTGAGTTAAATGTGTTTTTTGTATAAAGCGTATTGATGGGTCCTGTCTCCTGATCCACTCTGCCTATGTTCTTTTTATTGGTGAATTGAGGCCATCTACATTAATGGTTATAGCCAACATGCCTTGGCTTGTCTCTGCCATGCTATTTTTCTGCCATTGGCTGCCTACTTTTCCCCTCCATTCAATTGTCTGCCCCACTCAGTGATCCCCCTCTGCTGCTGTTCCTGGAACCATGGTTCTTTTTATCTTTCTCTAGAATGTCCTTCAGTATTCTTTGTAGGGTTGGTTTGGTGGTCATGAATTCCTTCAGTTGTTCTTTGTCATGGAGGTATCTTGTTTCTCCATTAATTTTGAAAGATAGTTTTGCAGGGTACATCAATCTGGGTTGGAAGTTATTTTCTTTCAGGACTTGGAATACTTCACTCCAGCCTCTTCTTAACTTGATGGTTTGTGTTGAGAAGCCTGTCATGATTCTGTTGGGTTTTCCTTTATAGGTGAGCTGTTTCTTTTCTCTAACAGCTTTTAATATTCTGTTCTTGTGCTGAATTTCTGGAATCTTGATTATTATATGTCTGGGTATAGATTTATTTTGGTTCTGGCTAGCTGGAGTTCTGTATGCCTCATTTATCTGAATGTCACATTCTTTTCCCATGCTTGGGAAGTTTTCTACTATTACTTCTGTAAATAGACTTTTTATGTCATTTGTGTTGACCCCTGCTTTTTCACTGACACCTATTATTCTTAAATTGTTTTTCTTTGTGTCATCTTGCAGCTATTAAATTGTTATTTCCTGATTCCTTGTTATTTTTAAGAGATCTTTCCTTTCATGATTGCTAGCTACAAACCTATCTTCAAAGTCTGAAGTCTATCTTTGGTTTCTTTCAAGTGGTTTTGCCAGCTTTCAATAGAGTTTTTAATTTCCTGGATATTTCTTGGAATCTGTTTCATGTATTCTAAATCCTTTTTATATTGTTCATTCAAGGTTTCCCTCATTTTCCTATGTTCCTCTTTATTTTTTAATCTATGTCTTCTTTAGAGGTGATTAGCAATTCTTTTGTTATGTGTTTTTTATTTCTTCTTTTACCTGAGATAATATTTCTGTTCTAATTTCTTTTATAGCCTTTTGAAGTTGTTTCTTTACTTCAGTTGCCATCACCTCAGAAACTTCAGTTGTGGGACTCCCGATCTCTTCTGCATTTGTATCTCCTGAACTTGCTCTGTTTGGATTGGAGGCCAGAGACTGCGTTTTGTTTCTTTGTCTTGAAGTTTTCCTGGGTTCTTCTGGACAAGCAGGTAGTGGGGTCCCAGGCTCTTCCTGCATTGGCTACAACTTCTCTGAAGAGTGACAGTTTGGTTCTCCTGGCCAATGCTGGCTACAGGTATCTGATGGCAACCATTTGGTGCACTGGTGCTGGCTGCTGCTTTTCCCAGCCCGCACTGGCTACTGGTAGTGGAAAGTATCCCCAGTGGTGGCTGGTGTGTGCATGGGGGCAGGGCTGGCCACTGCCTTGAAAATATTTTTAGTGATTAAGAAACCATAACATGTTGATCTAGCACACATGAACAAAATAAAACTTTTTAAAATTAAAAATACAGTATCTAAAAGGAACAACTGAAGGGGTAGGTTTAACAACAATTAGTGTGACAGTAATTGAAGAGAAAATTAAGGATTTGAAATGCAACTCAGAAAAAATTATATGTAGTATGTAAATATGGAGAAAGGATGAAAAAATAGAGTAAAATGAAAGATTTATCATACACTCTTACATAATTGTCCAAAGGAGAAGAGAGGAAAAAAATGAGCAAAAGTGATATCTGTGGAATGAACAACTGAGAATTTTCCAGAATTTATGAAGGACACCAGTTCACAAATCTCAGAAATTCAATGAATATCATAAAGACAAGCACAAAGAAATTCAGCCAGGCTCAGTGGTGCCTGCCTGTAATCCCATCACCCTGGTAGTCTGAGACAGATGGTTTGCAATTCAAGCGTTCTGGAGGACTTAGTGAGATCCTGTGTCAGAACAAAAAATAAAAATGCTGAATGACTGGGGATGTATCCCCCTGTGAATGTCCTGGGTTCAGTCGCCCCCACAAACATGCATGCAAGTTTCTGAGATGAAAGTTTATAGACATATTGAAACAAAGGAAAGAAAAGAAAAGAAATAGTGAAACTATTATGATAGAAAAAACACAGTATACCTTACAGAGCAAATGAACAAATGTTTTGATTTGCTTATTATTAATAGCAGGCAAAATAAATGAGTGTAAAGGGTCTGGTTAGTGGCTCAGTGATAGAACACATGCTTAATATGCATGAGGCTCTGTGTTCATCCCCAACACTAAAAAAAATTCAAATGTATGTATATTTAAAACCAGAGACTAAAAATAAAGAATATGCAATATTACAGTTCTGTAAGGAGAAATAGAGAAGTTCATAGTCTTGGAGAGATTTTAATATAATACTGTTCTGATCATTGATAGGTAAATTTCTAGAAAATTATGATGTATCCAACTCAGGTAGCTTAATGACATTAAAGAACTTGAACCAGTGATTCTAAACAGGCAAAACAAGAACATTTCCTTTAAGAATATTTCAGAGCCTAAGAGGATCTACAAGAACATTTTGCCAAATTTCCAGGAACAGATAATTCTTACATAAACTCTCCCAAAGCAGACAGTAGAAAATACTCCACAGCTGACATTTGTATAGCATTGATATCAAGACCCAACAAAGACAGTTGGAAAAAAAAGAAAATTATATCATGATTGTTCAAATACTCAGACATCTGAAATTTGACCTGAAACTAAACAGGAAATGAGATTCTGGGAGCCATAGTTCAAATTTACTCAGTTTGGTAAGAAAATGATAAAAAATAATGATGAAACTAATTTTTATTAGAGGAATGAAATAATTATTCCTTAAATGAAGACAATGGTTTCCCTGGAATATTACCATACAATCCTGGGGAAAGAAAAGATCATGATTGTGTTGGGATATTTCAGAGCAGGAGTGGAGGAAAGAGTGGGTAATTTATGGTAGTATATAATTATGATAGTTCCTGGTGATCATCATTCATTGGTACCAGGTGGTGTACAAGTATCAAAAGTGATGAGTACCAAACAAATTGCTTTGACTGGGAAGAGAAGCAAGTCACCAGGCGGTTGACACTGACAAGTTCTGGTTTATAAAGTTTATAAGTTGAGAAATGATGGGTGCCTGGACAATATTTTCATGTTGAAATGAGTTGAGGACCAAATTTGATGAGTTTCAAAGCAGTTGAGTACCAAGGTATGACTGTGTTTGTTACGTTCTACCTAAATATTGTGTTCACTCTTCTGTATATTTATTATATCGCACAACAAAAGATAAAAATCAGGTTTTAAAGATATGCTTGCTTATCAGTAAATTTGTGGAAGGTTACACATTCTATTAAATTTTGGAGTTGTGACTGGAGAGAATGTACAGAGGACATAATTTAACCCTTTCTTTGTAGTTTCCTATACTATCTGACATTTTTCTTTCCTTAATGAAAATCTGATGAACTCAAGATTAAAATAAATGATGTCCCAATACATGTTTCAAAGACAGCTGTTTTTCTTTCAATGACTATCTTCTAGAACTAAGACTCTTAGTCTTTTGACTGTCTAGCAGTCAATATTTTCAACTGTTCTTGCAACTGAGTGTGGCCATCTGACTGAGTTCTGCTAATCAGGTGAGTGGTGGTCCTTTGGAGAGCTGAAAAAGTTCATTGAAACAGGTATGGTGTACTACTATAGAATCCTCCTTCGTGCTGTCTGGATGCAATGGCTGAAGTTCCAGCAGCTGCCCTGGAGCATGAGAGTTTCTGCTATACTGTAGGGATGGCAGAAAGGGAGCCTGCTCTGAAAACTTCATAGAGATACCCTATTAACTGTAGTATCCCTTTTCCAATGTCTTTTGCACAGGAGAGGATAAGAAACTTGTATTTGGTTTCCTTTGTTATTTGTAGTTAAAATCTCATTTTAGTTAACATGCACACAGCAAAACAACTCATCCAGAGTTCTGTCTGACTGTGGGTTATATCTGGCCTACAGACAGGTTTCATGTGATCTGTATGATTTCTGGAAAATAGAGATGAATTTGTTTATAAAATCAAAATATGAAGAGTCAGCTATGGTCTAAATATTTGTGTCCCACTTAAATTCATCTGTTGAAATCCTCAGCCCTAAGGTGATAATGTTGGAGATGGAGCCATGAGGAAGTGATTAAATTACGAAGGTGAACAGCACCAATGCCCTTTTGGAAGAGACCTCACAAAGCTTCTTCTACCAGTGAGGATAAAGTGACGAGGGGCCACTTATGAACACTAAACCCCTCACCAAATGTTCAAGTTGCTGGTGCTTGACCTTGGACTTCTCAGCCAGGACTGTGATAAATATATTGTTTGTCAGTTACCCAGTTTATGGTATTTTGTTATAGCAACTGAATGCTCTAGGACTGAAAAGCCAAGATTCCTGCCTTGTCTTGAAAAATCAAAAGATCTGGCATTCCTGAGGTCTCCCTTAGGCTTTCAGATGGCTGAAGCTGACAGTGATTAACTTTTCATTATTGGCCAGACATTTTCCTATTCATTTCATTCACTCAATATATATGATGGAACTTTATTTCCCATTATCAGTTTAGTATATTTTGTATTTTAATACACTTGAGTTGTTCTGTTTAACAAAATTTTATATTTTACTTTTCTTAATATTAAAAATATATGTCTATACTCTGGGAAACTGAGGCAAGAAGATCACTAGTTTGAACCTAGCCAGGGCAACTTGGTGATTAGTAAGACCCTGTTTCAAAATAAAAGTGAAGAGGAGGGTGTAGCTCAGTGCAAAGGCCCTGGATTTAATCATTATACTATTCACACAAAAAAGTCTTTTCCTATGTGAAGGAAACATTCTGCTGCTTCTTTTATGGCTGGGTTCATTGTTGTTTACAACAAATGATTTTTGGTAATTCTAGGTGATAACAGAGACATGCTTAGATAAATAGCTGAGATATGAAATAATACCCAAAGCATTCTGATTCATTTAACAATAGGCCAGAAAGCCTAAACCAGTGGTGGTGAACCTATGGCATGTGTGCCAGTGGGCTGTTTGTATCATTGAAAGCTTTGAAAGGTTCGCTATCACTGGCCCAGGGCATAGAAGCTACATTTAATGTTTATGCTAATTACAACTCTTCATATGGTAATAGAGTATTCTACAAAACCTTCAAGTTTCAGACATCTTTGCTCCCATTTTGTTATCAAAAACGCAATACTTGAAAGGTTCAGTATAGTAACAGTTTCTGATTTTTCCTTATAGATTTCAATACACTATTTTAATAACACTACTATATTTTTACTAATTTAAGCAATTAGTTTTAGTAAAGTATACAGGCACAATGTCAAAATGTGGATATTTTGTTAATTTTAGTACAATCATTACTTTCTTGATCTGTTACAATTGTGTTTGAAGAAAAAGGAAAGATTGATTATTTGTATCATTTATGTTAGGTACACGATGCATAGTGATGTCTAATGCAAGGTAAATGAGACTTTAAACTGAGTCAGAGGTTTGCATCTGAAGAAGATAAACTGCCAAAACAGGGTGAAATTTATCAAAATTCAGTCCTTTTTAACCATGACATAATTTTAAAAACTACAGGATGTGAGTATTATTCTTTTGGGAGTTTAGGTCTTACTGTCTTCATTGCTTGTTAAAAAGTATCTATTGTTGTTTTTTAACTTTCTTATGCTTTTCTACTTGAGATGCAAACTCACTGCTGTCACCAGGACAAGGTGACATGTGCATGCTGAGAGACACTCACAGGACCCCTTGTGGAATTGTTCTGCCATCACACGAACAAATCCATTTATAGCTCACCCTCTGAGGATTTAGTACACACCTGACAGGTGTGCAGACAAGCTTTTTACCCCACAAAGTGAAAGATGCTATGATTTTTTTTGAATGCTCTGAAATCTAAGCATACAAAGAAATCAAACTTGTACTGTAAAGATTTAATATAGAAGCATTTCTTGTCTCCAGAAATAAGTACACAGAAACAAATTATGAAAAAATTTTAGGGATGTAACAGGAAATTGAAAATAAACTTTATAACTAACTCTAAATGGATGATTCTACTTTATGTAAGGTTCTACTCTCCCTGTCATGTAAATACTATTATGTTTTTACTCATGTATATTTGGATGATTATATTATGCAGGACACTGAGGTAGGTCAAAAGTGATTATGCCACATCAATCTCTTCCAAGTGAGTAGCTACTTTGTGTGAATATATTAACTGTGGGAGAAGTTACACAGAGACTTTAGGACTGAGAAGTGTAACTTTTCCCTTGTCATCAATATTTTAAGTACCTTCACTGTGCAAGGCTTTCTTCTGTGAGCTGAGGACATAGAGGTATGAAATACTAGTGCTACTTTCAAGGAACTTTCATTTTTCCCACACAAAGGCTGATTTAAGGGGGAAATCCCCAAATAGCCTTTGAATTATTACTATCTAATTTATTCACAGACATATATCATTTGAGAATAATGAGTTTTGATGACAAGGATTAAAAGACTACTATTTTTATACCCTGAAACTAAAGAAAACTAATTGTGGAACCCACTTAAATTCTCTTTCCAACATTTTGTTACTCTCACTTCTCCTTGCATGAAACTTCTTCATATCCCTTGTGTCAATGGTTATATTCTTCAATCCAATATTCTTATTTCCTTAAACACATTGCGGGGCATGGTGATGCATGCCTGTAAGCACAACTTTAGGAAGACTGAGGCAGCAGTATGGCTATGAGTTCAAGCCCAGCCTGGACTACATAGTAAGTTCAAGGCCAGCCTGAACTACATGATGAGACCCTGTAAAAAAAACAAAGACAACAAACAAACAAAATCTCGACATAAAAGCTTTGTTCTTAAATTCAGATGTTAAATGTTACAATATTTACAGCCTTTGGGTGATTCTCAGATACTCCAGCAGCACAAGGCGAAACTGTTCAAGTATTACCTTTTTGTGGGATTCTCCCCACGTGCTGTCAAAGTATGACATCCAGCCAGATGAAGACAGTGCATACAAATAGCCATTTACCGCACAGTGGACTCACCTGTCACTACTGCATCTGATTGCCCGTTCTGTTATCCCTGTCCCTGTCATGACTCAATGGAATCCCTCTCTACCTTGGAAAATTTTCTTCCTTGTTTCACTTGCATGGTTTGTGTTGACCCCAACACTTTTGATGCAGTTATTTTCACTGTGTGCAGGAGGAGATCATTTGCTGCCACCTGTCGTGGAGTTTGTGGCAGACACCTAACCGAATTATGTTGTAACTGGATTGTTCCTGGCAAATTTTACAGTGATCACTGTGAAGAATTGGTAGGCTAGGACAAGCAGGACGTAGGAGAGTGGGTTGGGCTGTCTGCCTGCAGTCAGTGAGTACGAAATTACATGGGAGCGTCAGATAAAACCAGTGCTTGAGACTGGCTCCTTAGACCCTTCAACATCACATTCCGGTCAAGTGCAGTTACATTTTTCTCTTATTCTGGACTGGTTCATCACAAATTGAATATGTCATGATCATCCTTTTCCTATTTTCCTCCTTCTCACATAAAATTTTCAAAACTTTAGCTTATTTATTTGTTGAAATTTTGTTTTGTTATTAGTACATGTTTGCAGAACACAGTGATTACATTTATCATGGGAAGGTTGTACATGTACATAACACGACTTCATTCTTTTTTAGCTTTTTCCCCTCTCCTTCCTCTCTGTTCCCTCCAACTCTTGATCTCCTTCCCATTTGAAAAAGCTCTATTTCTATTTTTTTCAAGTCTTTCTTTTTAAAATCCTTTTTCCTTCCTTTCATCTCACCCCCTCCATCTCTTCTTCTGCTTCTCATTTGAAAAAGATCTCCTTACTTCCTATTATCTTTGTTTTGCTCCTTATTTATTTTGGGTTTCCCATATAAGAGAAACTGTCCAATATTTTTAATTGTGAAACTGCTTAGAAAATGTTCTCCAGATGAGTCATGTATTACTTAGATCTTAAACTCCACATAGATGTGGACTGTGCCCCTCTTCTCTGGCATTCACCCCAAGAATTGTTCTCAGTAAATACCTACAAGGTAATCCATTTGGATCTAGTCTTTGAACCAGTTCAGGAAAGCATAAGAAGCCAATTAAAAAACTGCCAAGCCAGTCTTTGAAATAATGTTCCCCACATTTAAAGCTGCTTTGAAGGACCAGGTGAAGGGAGGCTCATAATGAAGATTTGGAAAATTGCTCAACACTCACTCTGCTTTTTGACAAAAGAAATTATTTCTGTTGAACTGATTAATGAGGTAGCTTTGAGTGTCTTAACAGTAATGGAATCACTTCTTAGTTTCAGCCATATGTATTATTTGTACTTTTCATACCAGGAACTGCAAAGTAAACAAAGGCCCTTACCCTGAAGTCAGAAGCCTCTGTCATAGGTTCATGGGAAGTTGAATGGAGAGGACATCACCTTGTCATTCAGTTGACCCTGGTGGCATTACTCCAGGTGTCAGAACAGGAGGAGACTAATCAGAAAGCATCTTTAGCAATATTATTATTAGGTTAATTTATTACTTGAGAGCATTTCAAAGTCACAAGCTGGGCAAAAACACTTCATTTTGAAGAGTAAAGTGGGGTAAGAAGGTAGTTGGAGACTGCATTTATACATTCTTGGACTAAAACTTGAAAAAGCATATTTTATCACTTAGGGAAATGTTTTAATAAAAGGAGGAAGAGTTACTTTAATGCTAAATGATCTCTTTAGGTGTGTTTTGGGCTCATTTAAGTTTCTCCACCTACTTTCTGTGATAATTTTTACAAAGGAAGTAATAACCTTGAAAAGTGCCTCAGAATGCACTTTGGAAGAAGACCTCTGTTTTATTTATCTGAATTTGTTTTTAAACAGCTATGGCTGTCTAGCCAGTATGCATCTCTTTAGTTCCTCTTTTCTAAAAGATTTTCTATAATTGCCCCATTTCAATGTCTCAGGTTTTAGTTAGTAGAATGTTTGCCATTCAAAAATGGTGGGGAAATGTGTATGTAAGTTGAAGTTGTTTTTTTTTTTTTTTTTTTTTTTTTTTTTTTTTTTTTTTTTTTTTTTTAGCACTGGGGTTTGTACCCAAGGCTTTGGCACATGCTAGTCAAGTGTTCTATCACAGAGCTGTGCCCCTGAATGTAGCTATTATTGGAAGCAATTTTTCAAGCCAATGACAAATATGAATTATTTAAAGCAATCTCCTCCCAATAGTGTATGGAAGGAGAATTATAAATGTATAAAATTGAGGTCATATAAATCTCATAAACATCAACTTCTTTGTACCTTTGATAAAGAAGGACAAGAGGTCAGCACACTTTATCATTTTGCCTCCCTAAACCACAAAATAAGATGCCATGGAGGTAATGGGAATATTCAGCTTTCCAGCGAGAAGAAGAGGCATCTATACTAGTTCTGAACTTCACCTGGGCAGTAGCCACCGTTAGGGACTTTCACCGCCCCAGATTCGCCCAGGTCTCTAGGGAATATTGCAGAATCCAGAATGAAAAAATTTCCCCTCCTTCCTTCTTTCCTTCCTTTATTTCTTCCCTCTACTTTGCTAATAATCAGCCCTCCAGATCCATGAGCCCTACATCCATGGATTCAGTCAGCCACAGACTGAAAATAGAGTATTCAGAAAAATTTGCATGTGTATTGCTCTGATACAGACTTTTTTTCCTTGTCATTTTTCCCTGAACAATACAAGGGTTACATAGCACTTTCCTTGTGTTAAGTATTATGAGTAATCTAGGGGTGAATTAAAGTCTATAAGGTCAGGTGTAGGTTATGTACAAATACTATACCATTGTTGTACAAGAGACTTAAACATCTGTAAATTTGGTACCCATCCACCATGGATACCAGGGGATGACTGTACTTCCTTCCTTTTATTAGTTGATTTAATATATTCTGGAATTTATATATGGGGAGATATTTGTGAGTTAGTCTGTCACACATCTGGGCTAATGGTTTTCTTTCCTTTTCTCTCATTTTCCCCACCCTCTTCTATTTAATTTGCCAAGGAGTGAAAGAACTTAAATTAGCAATGCATCACTCCCTAGACCTCATTTTAAAGATTTAATATATCCTCTCCCAGCACTGTTTATTTCGTGGAGAATGCATCTCAGTGGGCACAGAAAATTCCCAAATTAGAAATTATCAAATAATAAGAGTTCTGTGATCAAACATGTGGAGCTTGCTTAGAAAAATTAATAAGTTTGTGAAAGGTAACTATTATTAAAATGTATTTCTAGGTGTATTATTGTCTTCTGCTACGATTTGTGTAGCGTATAGATGATTTTTTTCACTTCTCTCCTATAAACATTACAATCAACATTCGGTTTAAAGTGTCATTTTACAAATGTTTGCTTTTAAAATTGCTCAGTGTTTAAGGAGTTCTTTCTAGATGATGTTGCTAACCTTTTCTAGCTGAGTAATCCTTTTTTTCCTTACTAACTCACACGAGTAAATTTGTGCACAAACGTGGAAACATCACCCATCTGTAATGAACATCCTGAGAATGGTAGGCATCATGGAACAGAGCACTTTTATGGAGCTTATTCTATTTTCAGGGTTGCTGACCTTTTGCCTCTTTATTAGTTGCTATAGTGATGATCTGAGCTCTGCTTAATAGAGCTTTACTAAAATGAAGACAATCAATAAGCTTTTTAAGGCTAATGTTTATATTGGCAGTTCCTAATAACACATATCAAAATAAAATTTAGCCATGCAAATGTATCTAATAATGGAATTTTACCTTTAAAGCTATGTGTAGATAGATATTTTAAAAATAAAATGATTGCAGGTGCTTACATTTTCTGACTTTCTTAGAGAACCTGGGTTGATAGCTTTGTGATGATGTGGAAATACGGATACAGTTTGAAAGATCACTTGAAATGGACAATAAATTTTTTTTATAACATACAAAGTTTAGTGGTTGCAAGAATCATGGTTAATTATTTTCAAAGCAAAGCCATCAGCGACCTCTTTTGGTACATGTTGAAGAGCACTGAAGGCCATGTTCCCCTCCGATGAGCCTGTACAACTTCTAATTTCAGAGAATCTTGAAATTTTACAGAAGGAAAGTTGGTGATTGGTCAGAATTTATAAGGCAGAGCAAAAGACGATGGGCTATGTTTCCAAAGTTAATCTAACAATGTTAAATATTTTGCTTACTGATAGTAGATTGAAACTTTTAAAGAAAATTCTCCTTTTGTATTTTTTTGACACATTGTAAGTTAATGCAGTAAGCTCTCTAGCCTTGTCAATGGAAAGAAGGAAGCCTGAGGAATAGCACAATTTCCAATGCCTGTTGTCATAGTCATCTGTTAGACCCTAAGTTACACGTATTATGCTACTGCTTCCCAGATACGATCTCTGAGTCTCTTCCTGGACTTTAATATAGAGTTGGTGGAGAAGTTTCCCCAAGGTTCAGAGGGAGAAAGAGGCAGCCCATGACTGGGCTTTTCTCTTTTTCAGAGCCTATATTCTTCTGCTTGATGTTTAAAACCCTAAGTTTCCTTAATTTTACTCTCAATTCTATCAAATATTTCTTAAAAAAAAACCAAACACCACTAATGGTAGGACCTAGACATAAAATTAAATTGATGCTGAGGCCTTCTTTAGTGAATGGAAAGGTTACGATCAGTGTACCAGTTTCAAGTGTCAAAATAACTTTAAGAAACAGGAAATATCTGACATCAGAGATTTTTCATATGTCACTTTTTTTTCTAAATAAAACAGGGTTCATAAGTGGAAGATGAGGCTTAAGTGAAAAATTTGGCTATATGTAATTTTAAAAGTTTGCACTGCAATTTTGTTTCTATCCTTATTTGATGTCAGTAATCACATTTATTTTTTGAGGACAAAAAGTCTCATCCTTTACTTGTTAGGAACAAAACTAGAGCTGTTTATGATTCTGCCCTCTAAGAACTATTTACTGGTCATCTATTATGTGTCAGGCACCACTGTTTGGGAACAAGCAGGCAAACTTTTTCCTTTCACAGAGGAAAGTCAGACAATAAATCAATGAGTATATGATGTACCCAGTGATGCTATGACCCAGGAATTAAAATGAAGTAGGGCGGGGTGTCTACAGAGAGAAGGAGAATGAGAAGAAAGTGCTATTTCAGGTGTGGTTGTCAGTTAGGCCTACGACCTCCCACCCAGTTGGTCTCTTTGCTGTTATTCTTGCTTTTCTGTTGTCCATGCAAACACCGACACTAAGAATAAATGTAGATCATATCTGTCATTGCTCAAAACTCAGGGTATCTGATCAGAATAAAATTCACAGCCCTTCTCTTTGCTTGCAAGCCTCAACATGTGTTTCCCTTTCTTACCTCCTCAACCTATTCCCAAGTGTCTTTCCTTCACTTCCTGTACTTTGGGCAGAAGATGACCCTGAACTTGCCATGTGTGCTCCTGCCCCAAGGCCCTTCAGGTCCTTTACCCTGACTTTTCTTTGCTGGGAACTTGTCCCTGTCAAGGAACCTGCAGTGGTCACTACATTTTTTTTTTTTTTTAGTACATGTCTGTAATACACAGTAGTTACATTCATCCTGGGGAATCTGTCCACATACACACTTCCTCATTTCACTTCCTCTCTCCTATTGTCCTCCCCTCTCCCTCTTTCCCCAGATTTCTTTTCATCCCCATGGAGTCTGCCTTCCTGTTTCATACCACCTCTCTCTGAATTCTATCTTGGATCTTTTATATTAGAGAAACATATGCTATTTAATCTGTGTCTGAGTTATCAAGATCCACCCATTTCCCTACAAAATGGCACAAATTTATCTTTCTTTGTAACTGAGTAGTACTCTCTATATATTTCTTTATCCGTTCACCTGTTGTTATTGATGGACATATAGGCCACTTGCATAATTTAGCTATTATGAGTTATGCTGCTATAAGCATGGATATATGCATGTATTACTGTCATATGACTTTAACACTTTCACAAAGATACTCAAACTGTAATATGACTTTAACACTTTCGCAAAGACACTCAAACTGTAATATGACTTTAACACTTTCGCAAAGATACACCTGGGCCAAATAGAATTTCCGTTTATAATTTTTTGAGAAATCTACACGCAGACTTCTGTACTGGTTGTATTAGTTTCCCTTCTTACAAACAATGTAGAAGGGTTTCTTTTTTCATCACAGCCTTGCCAGTAACTGTTTTTGATAATAGCCATTCTTACCTGGAGTAAGATGTAACTCAGTGTTGGTTTGAATTGCATTTTTCTAATGGTCACCAATGCTGAAATTTTAAAATTACAGTTAGTGGCTGTTTGCACTTCTTTTGAGAAGTGTCTATCTCAGTTTTCCATTTTTTAACTGAGGGAGTTTAATTTTCTCTTTCTTTCTTTCTTCCTTTCTTTCTTCCTTTCTTTTTTCTTTTTGAGGCAGGTTCTCACTTTGTAGTTCAGGCTGGTCTTGAGGTCCCTATGTAGCTCATGCTGGCCTCAAACTCACAGCGATTTTCCTGCCTAAGCCTCCCAAGTGCTGGGATTACAGGCATGCACTACCACACCTGGCACTTAATTTCTTTATATATTCTAGATATTGGTCCTCTGTCTGAAGAGTCACTTGCAGTTTTTTTTTTCTCCCTTCTGTAGGTTGTCTCTTTACTCTGTTGGCTGTTCACCTTGCTGTGCAGAATTTTTTAAATTTGCTCTAGTTCCTTTTGTTAACTGTGTTATTTCTTGTGTAATTGGAGTTCTGTTCAGAAAGTCCTTGCCTATGTCTTCAAGAGTTTTATCAACTAAAGCACTAATTAATTTTATTCTCCTTTTCATATATACAGATATCTTCTGTCTACCAAATGAAATAAGAAAGACAGAGAGAGAAAGAGAGAGAGGGAGGGAGGGAGAGAGAGAGAGAGAAATAGCCACACACACACAAACGAAAAAACGAGTCCTCTCAAATTTACCCTTTTTTATGGCTGGGTAGGTCCTATTTACACTGCATTCACGGTTTGGTGAGCGTGCTTTTCCCCCTATATTCACTGATGGAAAAATTTGACTTAGAGCAGTTGGGAGAGTGAGTTCCAGTCCTCTGCGGATGAGTCTAGGAGGTCGGATGCATCTCCCGGCTTGAGCTGCTTCCTTCCTTCCTGCTGCCATAAGTCGCTCTGTCACCTGCAGTGAGTGAAAGAGTGGGAAGGGCACTGAGCCTGCCCTGCGTCCTTCTGCAGGCGGCGCTCTGCTGCGTTTCAATCCTGCCCCCTGTGGGCGTGGCTGTCTTGTGGTTTTACCGGCTTCCTGGGACTGGACGCCTTGGATCCCGTCGGAGGCAGGGTGGGTACAGTGTGGTTGGTCAAGTTCCTAGCCTTCGTCTGATTTCTAACGGGCCTTCTCGATCTCAGCCCTTTTCCTTCTGCCATAAACCCTGAAGCTGCGTTTGTGTGACCTTTCTGTACCGCTCTGGGTGAGCCGCACTGCGCAGTCCATTCTGCCTATCCTCCCCAGCTCTCCTCCTGCCCCAAACTCTGCACCTCACGAAGGGTCACTGTCCAGCTTACGAGTTCGCGGAAGTCAGCAGCCTCTGGCAGGCAATGCGATGGTACCCCTGTGGCACCGAGTTGTGCTGCGTCTGAGTGGCGGGCGATGGGCAGGATATCCCGCAGGCACAGGCCTGGGGGTGTTTGGAGAAGCGATGAGTCTGTGACCACCTTGGCACCGTATTGTGCGTTCTCTACCCCTGAATCGCAGAGGTAGCAACGCAGTGATTGCTCCTTTATCTCACTGCATCTGCGCCTCCACACAGAGGCCTTCCATAACCACTAAATCTCAAGTGGCATTCGCCGCCACTCCTCTTCATCTTTGTTGCACTCACCCCCTTACCTTTGGGTTACCTCTCTGTCTGCTTAGCCATGTGTATGAGAACATATGCCCTCAAAGGAGGGATTCGGATTCCTCTCACCATTGCGTCTCCAGGACCTGGGATAGATAGTGTCACACATTGCAAGGGCCCAATAATTATTAGTGGCATGAATGAATAGATAAATGAATGTGGGCTCTAAGGACATGCTGCTAAATAGGGGGTGAGAAAACGATGTGTAAAAGTGACCAATACTTTGAAGGCTTCCACAAAGATTTTATATGCTAGTGCTTTTCCGTGATCCTAATTCTGTCTCCCATTGTTACCAACATAAGCATTCCTCGCAGGGAACTAATCTCAACTCTCCCATCTTTTCTGATTGTATCTCAGCATCTTTGCTAATGAACTAAGGGAATACTATGTAACTGGGTATTCTAGTTTGTGAAATCTTGGTGATTGCTTATCTGGTTTCTAAAATAATTAAAATGGCTTGAATTACGGTTGTGTCTTTTTTTTTTTTTTTAACTGCAGCCTCACCAGATAGCCCCAAACTCAGATCCATGGAGCTGACCATTGTAATCACTGTGCCTGTCTGCCTCCTGTCCATAGTTGCCATGCTGATAATATGGGCATGCCAAGGCCGACAGTGTAGCTACCGAAGGCCAAATAGGCAGAATGTGGAGGAGCCACTCTCTGAATGGAACCTGATAAACGCTGGAAAAACCCTTAAAGATCTGATTTATGATGTAACTGCGTCTGGCTCTGGCTCTGGTATGTGTCCATTGTCCATCTTGCAGTAAGAGAAGTCATTTAAAAATAAAAATGTTCGCTAACACAAAAGTGCCTATACGTTATGAATTTCATCATTTAGTATGCTTGGTAAGGTACATGATAAACTCTGATATAGAAATTTCTTTTAGGATTAAAAATTTAAAAAAATTATGATCTAAAAGTCTTCTCATTTGTCTTGTATAGCTTTATGTATTCAGGTTCTCATTTTCACATTTCTAGAACATTTATGTTTGAACCGAAGTCAGCCCTCCCCATAAAGTTAATAATGATCACAGGTTTTTTTTTTTTTTTTTGTATTGTTTTATAGGCACAAAAGAGTTAGAGTTAATGTATTGAAGGCAGTGAATTCCAGGGGCAAAGATGTTAGTCGTGCAGAGTGATGTTCTTAGAGCGTTCTCACCTATGGTAATAAAGGCGGACAGAACCTGTAGGCACCCTGGGGTTTGTGTGTGCTGGGAACAGGGAGCCAGCCTGGAACCGACAGTAAAATATGAAAACTTAGTAAAGAGAGATTTGAGAGCGTCTTGGCATTCCTGTACTGACTTTAGCTACTTAAAGTTATGTGATAACTCCTTTCCTCCTAAGTGGACTCTAGAGCCCCTGGTAAAGCAATTCAAAAGGCCAGGCCTAAATGAATCTCTCTTCTCCTACTAAGAATTTGAGAGTGACAGATCAAGTTTTCCCCATAATAACAAACTCCCTAAAATGGTAGAGATTACCTTCTCTCATTATTTATAGGAATCCTGTTAGCACTTGATTTCGTAGAAATATGCTCAAGGGTAAAAGTCCAGAAAAGCCACTACAGAAGCCCCCTGCATCCTTTCTTGCTTTGAAAAGGTCATTAATATTATTAACCCAACAAATTTTGCAGAACTCTCCTGCCAATACCTTTAGGAGCTTCCAAGCAGAATTAACTGAGGCTGGTGACAGAGGTGTGACTACATCTCCATGAACATCTGCACTTTAGCAGGAGCAGTTTGGATTCATCAGAAAAAAGGATGCATAAAAGGGAGCCAGAGAGTCAGGATATTTTACTGCTTCTGGGGGCAAGGTTACTTGCTCCTGCCTGACCAATGTTTAATACCTAGTTAGGTAGTATGTTTTCAAAAGAGGAAAACTAGAAAAAAAATTTAAAATTGCACAACTCGTAAAACCGGAATTCAAATTAAGTGATTGAGTGTAAGGCTAGTATTTTTTTCTTTAAAAGTAGTACCTATTAGGATTCAGTGCTTTTTCCTTCTTTCTTTATTACATTTAGAGGTCTACTGTACCCTAATTTTTTGAGCACTGACAATATTCTAGTCACAGAGAGAACTCTGATTTATGTTTAATTTCTCGAAAACATTTATAGTTAATTTATGAGGTTCAAATGATTAAACAAGCATTGATTTAATCCCCACTAAAACATTATGGTTTATCTGAAGTTAGGTAGGAAAGTACATTTTGGAGTAACTCTTTAAACATATTCAAGATGATTGTTTCTCTTTTAATAAAAATAATACAGATTTAAAAATGGGGTATCAGATACATATTTAGTAAGAAGATAGTCATGAGGTAGGGCATAAAATTTAAGAATTCATGTTAATTTTTTTATATTCCATGTATCTTTAAACCTGAATTTGTATTTATTAATGTCTAGACTCTTTTAGATTATTCTAAAGATCTTATATGGAACGAAAGAAAAGAAAAGAAAGAAAGAAAGAAAGAAATGCAAGCATAAATGATGTCTTGAAAGATATTTAAATGTGTCTTAGGTTTTCTCATGTAAGAGAAATTCTGCAGTATTTAAACTTGTGTTTAAAAATAGCAAAATAAAATATAGATAATAGGAAGAAAGGAGAGTTTTTCAAATGGGATAGGCAATAAGAGATAGAGCAAGGAGAGGAGGAAAAAGAAAAAGAAAATAATTGAAGGAAAAAAAACATGCATAGAACTTCCGCAAATGGAAAGGGGACAGAAAGTCGGAGGGAGAGGGGAGTTAAGGGAAGGATAGGGAAGAGAAAAATTGAAGCGTGTTATGTACATGTACCAATTCCCCATGATAATGTAATCATTATGTACTGCAAACATATGTTAATAAAAATTAAAAAAATTAAATGAATGTGTTTTAGACGTTGTTTTTCTTTTTTGTGAAAGCTAATTGCATATGCTTGAAAGTGACCACTGACTAAAATGTAGCTGAAGGTGTCTCTGCCTTTGATAATGAGATTGGGTTTATGTCAGCAAGGCTTCAGCCACAAAAGCTCACAGGTGGGGAGGTGGTTCTGCTTCCATTCTACTTTTTTTAAGTGGTTAGTGACCTCAGATTTGAGACTGCTTTGTGAGATGCTGAGAAACAAAAATTGTAAAGCTTATCCCTGACCTGGTCAGGGACATGTTTCAAAGAGATATAGTGCCTGTAAGAGAGGAAAACAAATTGATATTTTATTGGTGTATCTCTATACCATAGATTACTCCTCAGGTGGCTTCTATAGGACTAGATAGCTTGCTTCTTTCTCTCATGGTGAACAGTTATGGTGAATGGTAACAAAAGATTGGCATCAACTTCTACAACCCCTGGTGAAAACATCAAAATGAAGGCTGTGTATCTTCAAATGAGATCTCTAGGTTTATAATGTAAGAACTACCTCAGGTTCATTTTTGGTAGTTTCATTGAAAGATACCAAAGCAGCTTTTTTTTCACTGTTTGAATTTAAATGGTCTACTGAGTTCCTTAATTTTGTTGTCTTTTTATGTCTCTGATCTGTACTATTGACTGTGTGTTTGATCAGTTGCAGTTTGAAAACACTGACTTATCTATTCCTTTACCCATTTGTCATTGTGTTGTTGGTGGTGATGTATTTGTCAGTGTGGGTGAGTGTATGTAAGACTGTAAGGGGAAGGACACACTGTCATTGAAATTTGGCCTAATAATTGTTATTTTCACTGTTAGTGGGTGGTCAAATAGTAAAATTGACCATTCATACAAAAATATCCATTACTATTTGATGCAAGAAGTCTTTCTAAAGGGGAGGATTATGGTCACATCCGCTGAAGGGTGAGGGAGCAGAGTTCAGGCAGCAGCACCATAGTCCCACACAAGGGCTTTGATAGCTGTTGGGCCCCAGTTTTCTCATCTCTAAATGATGAGGTTAAATCAGATGATTTCTTTTTTTCTATTGTATACAAATTTTGTTGTTCTTTAAAAATGAACTACCTGTAGTGATTTAAAAGTTTAAATAGGTATATATAAACATTCCAAATTGAACTAATTTCCTCTCATGGGTTGGCTCAAAAATGGAGAAAAACCTTCAGTATTCACAAAGACAGCATTTGAGATTTTGCCTAAGTAAGGAGCTCCAGGAAGTCCGTGACATGGGAACTTTAAAGGTTTGCCGAGGAGTCAATTTGAACAACACATACTCAGATGAACCAGATGATTTCCATAAAACCTTCTGACTTAGGGCTTTGTGACTAATAGTAAAGATTCAGAAAGTCAAATTTCCAGTCTGTGCCTATTGAGCTGTAGTGGGTCATTCTCATGAAAGATGAGAACATCTAAATAAACTGGCTCATTTTTTGGAGCAGGGGCCAAGGCCCCAAGAAGCTGCAGAATTGTTGCTATCCCTGTCATGTAAGTACAGTGACAGTAACTACACTGACTTTCTACAATGCGTTTATCTCATAGCCTCTTTATTTATAAGACTAATAATACCCATTGTGAAAATTATGCAAATCTAGAAAATTATAAAGAAGAATATCATATTCACTGTGATCCAACCAAATAGAAATAACCTCCATTGCATTTAGCATATCTCCTTTTCAATCTCTCTCTGTGCACATTTTAAAAAACTAGACACACTTATTTGCATGGATAACATTTACAAGGCTTTTTTCATTTAATACTAAAGTCGAAGTAACTTCCTACGTCATTAAGAATACTTTATAAATAGCATAATTATTATTGACTGTAAGTATTCTATGACAAAATTACTGTAATATTGGGAGGGCTAGCCAGTGTTGAACATGTAATATCAGATGATGTGCTAGGTGCTTAGCATGCTTATTAATTCTCATGTTATCCTCATGAGATAGGAAATTTCACTAACCCCTCTTTTTCACAGAAGGAGTTTAATGTTCAGAGAGGTTAAATAACCTGCCTATTGTTATCAGATAACATAGCAAAAAACCTAGGTATTTTTAATTTGTGCTTGCAATAATCCGCAAGTTTTAATCACTTGACACTTTAAGTAAAAGTATCAAGTGATTAAAATAACAGTGTACTTGGTATTTTGATATCTTTTCTATTTTTTGAATTAAATCTTTAGCAAAGAATTCTAGAGGTAGTTATTGGTTCAAAGAATATAATTGTTATATATACACTTGGAATACATTTTATTAAATTTTTTATTCCATAGAAAACCTGTTTTTACTGTAGCATTGTTACCTGACTCATTGAATTGGATTCTTTTAAATTTTAATTTGATTTGAAAAAATTCAGAAAGAATTCGTTTGCCTTCTCAGTTGTACCAGGAACCATACATTTTATTTTATATGTTGATAAGGTACCTTTTCCTTTGTGTATTTATTAATATGACTATCAATGAAGGACAATTCAGGGAAATTTACAATTCTTTGAAACCAGATAAGTGCAGCAGCAGACTATCTTCAGAAAATTTTTGGGAATAAAGTAGAAATCCTTATTCATAATTTAGAATATTTTCCTTAGCCTAACTTGACATCGAAGTTTGCTATAATGATGCTTATTTCTTCAAATTTGATAAAATTGGTAAAGTGTTTAAATTTTTTTTTAAGTGAGAAAAATGGTACTTTTCTGACATTTACTTTTAATGACCAATTCCATCTTTTCTCTGGTTAGGTCTGCCTCTTCTGGTTCAAAGAACAATCGCAAGGACAATTGTACTTCAAGAAATAGTAGGAAAAGGTAGATTTGGTGAGGTGTGGCATGGAAGATGGTGTGGGGCAGATGTGGCTGTGAAAATATTCTCCTCCAGAGATGAAAGATCTTGGTTTCGTGAAGCAGAAATTTATCAGACAGTTATGCTTCGACATGAAAACATCCTTGGTTTCATCGCTGCTGACAACAAAGGTATTTACATCTAATTTGGTTTAGTAAGAAAAGCATTACAGCTCTCATCCAATGAGAATAAATAATCTCTTTGTTTTAATAAAAACTACATAAAAGTTCAATATCTTTTCTTTTTTTGCAGCACCAGGGATTGAACTCACAACCTCACACCTGGCAGATAGGTGCTTAAGCCACTGAGCCAAACTCCCAGCCCTAGTTTTTTGTGGCAGTGTTGCACTATGTAGCTCACGCTGGCCTTGTGCTCACGCTGTAGCCCAAGCCTGCCTTGAACTCACGATGCTCAGCCTACCTCAGCCTCCTGAGTGCTGGGATTAAAGGCGTGCACCACCATGCCCAGACCAAAAGTCTAATTTCTTTATTGAGGACAGAAATCCTTCTTCTTTCCCACAAATAAATATACACAGTCATACGATAAAGCAGCACACACGAGTGACATGAAATCGTGATGATATAATAGCCAGTTTTATGTTTAAAATGTTTCATACCTGCTCTGTGATGGGAACCAACCAATTAAAGCAGAAGCCTCAACTGGAGCCCAGTCCTAGAAAACTCTGCCCTGTTAGGTTCATCGGTTTAGTTGCTGCTGGGTCGTGGGATGATCTAGAGACATAGTAGATGCCAGGGCCACTCTGTTGTCCAGGGCAAAGGAATGTTATTAGGAATTTTGGATAGCAACTACACAACAGGATGCAAATATTTCAATACTTAATAGAGACATATTGATGAATGCTAGCTGAATATTTACCTTTGCTAGAATGGGATTTTTTCATCTGTACAACAGGCTTTGTCCTCAGGATTCAAGTTTTTGGTGCATGTTGTTTGTAGATTATGGTAGAATTGTGGTAAGCAAAACAATTCTTGTAATATTTTCTACCAGAGTACTTTGAAAGTGATTTATATTTTAAAGTTTAACATTAATAAGTGAAATATCAGTGCTATTTTTATTTTTAATTTTTTTAGTTCACTGGAACAAAACAAAACATCAGATTTCTAGTGCTTAAAAATTAGTACTCCTGGGATATTGTTTATATCTTTGAGTAATCAAGGACTGTGAATTTTCTATGTGCCCTCTGTCATTTCCTACAAAACTTTTACTCATTTAAATGAAAGCAAATGAGGAACAGGAGTAAGCAAAACTTGATCCAGTCATTTTTAAAACTATAAGTCTAATTAGTAGTACTCATGAAGAACTTTGATGGAATCACAGTTACACCCTCATCCAAAATAAGGCATAAAACAACTTACTTGTGGATGTCAGACATCTACCTCTGCCTGTAAAAATTAAAAACCTGTGGTTATTAGGTCCAATATAAATTTGATTATGAAAGTATTCATTAGTAACTAGGTAGCAAAAGAGAGGTTTAGTATTGTACATTTTGGCCATAATTATGCTTGATGATCTGTGATTTCTGATTTGCTAGGGTGAAACTGATTAAAGCCCACATGAGACAAAAAATATAACTTTCAAAGTGTTAGCCATATACACTTTAAAATTATTCTGAAACTTTCAAAATTGAGCAATTTAAGAACTTTATTTCCCTCCTAATCTTGAGCTGAGCTATGTACTGGTTAGATTATTTAGCAATACAATCAGTTCAGTGAATGTAGTTATATGGTTCATGTTACTGGGCTAATTCAAAATGATGCTTGTTGGATTGTAAAATAATATGCATAAAAGAGATCATCCTTGGCTTTTTCAGTTTAACTGATCTACTTCTAGCATATTTCTTGTCATCCTTCTGTGAATGACGCCAAATGTACTCTAATCTCATACCTTTTGCATGAGTTCTTACATCTTTCACAACATTTACAGTTTCACTTTTTAGTCAGTTGTCTGACCAAGTCATTAATAGTGAAGGGCAAAGATAGGCACCGGTGTCAATAGGGAGAGTTGTGTATGTGACCAATTAAGTCAGTAAGTTTTATCACGTTGTAGCAACTTGTATCCCTAGGAAATCATATCACTACCTAGGTTTGGAAATTAAATATTTGGATAAAAAGCAGTTTCTGTACATAAAGCATCTGGCAGCTGAGTTTCTTAGCAAGTGTGAACTATAGATTTCTTTCCTAGAGTATCAAAAATAGTCAGGATCATCCAAGGTATTGCAGGGACTTTTTATTTTTAGTCTAATACCTTAAAGAAATATTAGGCAAATTTCTCCTCCATTAATTTTTAAAAAAATGTTCTAGAGTAGCTTTTGGTTAAATGAAGTAAATTATTCAAAAATTCCTAGCAATTCTATTTGGCTCTTTATATAACTCTTTGGGGAAATCATTAACTTCATATTTTGAAAGGTAAATAACATTCTGTTATTTACCTTTCAAAATGTTAGAACTTTTATGATAACAATAATACTTTGCCTAAATTTATTGTATTTCTGGTATTTATATGTATGATCTTTCTTAAAAGCTTAGAGTAATTTATAATACAACATGGAGTCTGAACATGTTTCTCAGTAATTTCTCGTATAATGTGTTATTATTGCCCCCAGGTATTAACTGGAGGGAATAAGAAAGGAGTTTTCTAGTTGTTAGAATCACTGTCTCACAGCTTCTTATTTCTGAAATACCAACTTCTTCAATAATTCACTGAAAACTTTTTACTTTATTTAGTCTGTAAGCATCCCTCCTGAAGGAAATACCTTTGCTTTGTTAACAATACAGATTAAATATTGACGTTGTTAAAAGCATTTGGCTTCTTTTTCAACATACAATTTTCAATAATAAGTTATGTTTTCCTATTAGATAATGGAACTTGGACTCAGCTTTGGCTCGTATCTGAGTATCACGAACAGGGCTCCTTATATGACTATCTGAATAGAAACGTAGTCACAGCAGCTGGGATGATCAAACTGGCACTTTCAATAGCTAGTGGTCTGGCACACCTCCACATGGAGATTGTTGGTACGCAAGGTATGTTCTTCAGTTTGTTTTCCTTAATGAGTACAATGATTGCAATCACTCAGTTGTATTTCAGTTGTATTTTAGTTCTTTACAATGATCAAATATGAAGGAACAGTAAAAGTGCTTTATAAAGCTGAAGGTTTTATCATGATACAGCCAACTGTCACATATTTACTTACCATTTTGTATATTATTCATAGTATGTTTTATTCCTAGTGCTTCATCTTTGCCATTTAGCATATATACTTGGGTCTATCACTAAAAAGCTATAACTAAATCCTGTAACTAAAAAATAATTGGGGAGACCATGAAAAACATTTGCACATTATATATTTGAAGCCCAATAATACTCACTGCTTTTTAAATTTATTCATTTAATAGAGAACTGACTCTAGAAAATCATTATACAACGTAAAGGGTCTCAAATTGTAACTCATGATCTCTTTATATACTCAAAAATTGAGTCCCCCCCAAGGTTTTTTTAAAATGTAGTTTATGTTAATATTTATCATACTAAAATTAAGAAGTATTTGTTAAAGTATTAGAAGCTAAAAGTTAACATAGATAATAACTTTTTAAAGTGTAATTTTTTCTAATACAAAACCTATCTAGTGAAAATATCTGTCTTATTTTACATATCTGCAAGCCTCTTTAACTTTGACTTAATCTCTAGATTTTCATATCCATTCTTAATTAAATTGGTACCAGCATATCGTTTTAGTTGAAGTGAAGAAAAGGGGGCATCACACAGATAAATTATTAGAAGATAGTCTCTAGGTTTCCATGGGATTTGTGGCCACATTGGGAACTGCTGGTTTAGGAAAGTAAAAATTTGAAACTTGTTTTGTAAGAAAATATCTGCCATGCTCTATGAATACATAGCCATGATGATTCATCTCCAGTTTGTTCAAAAGATATTTATTAGTGCCTATAAATGTCACAGTATTCTAAACATTGGAGGCATGGTGATGAACAAGACAAAATCGCTACCCTCATTTAACTAACAGTTTAGTTGAGACAGATGGTGAAACATACACATGAACAAGCAAGATAATATAGATAGTAATATGAGCCCTAAAAATGGCCAAACAGGTGCTCTGCTGGAGAAGGACCTGGAATGTAGAGTGAGTAGTCTTTCTAAGTAACATTTGAGTTAAATCTTCAGAGTGATAGAGTGATACTTACTGGAAAGATTCAGTCTTCGGTAAAGAAAAAGATGAATTCTTTTTTTTAATGCTTCATAGGTAAACCTGCTATTGCTCATCGAGACATAAAATCAAAGAATATCTTAGTGAAAAAATGTGAAACTTGTGCTATAGCAGACTTAGGGTTGGCTGTGAAGCATGATTCTATTCTGAACACCATAGACATACCTCAGAATCCTAAAGTGGGAACCAAGAGGTAAGATGACTTACTTTAGTAGCATATTTAGTCCTATGGTTGACCCAGAAATACAAGAACTTGTGATATATGCATAGAAACCCCAAATGAAGAAATGTTAGACATAAGAAAACAAGAAATATTTTCTGAGTCACTGAGAAATCAGTGGGCACAATGATTGTAAAGTGAAAGAGCTGAAATTCTTGGTCAAATAGATAGAGACCATTTGACTGCAGGGTCCAGTGGAGAGGAATGGTGGAAGAAATAGTGATATATTATTTTTATTGGTCACCAGAGAATGCATTTTCTGAAGGATAAGAAAATGATTATTGATTTATGTATGTTGAACCATCCTTGCATCCCTGGGAGGAACCATATTGGGTCATGATGTATGATCTTTTTGATGATTTGTTGAACTCTGTTTGCAAATATGTCACTGAAAATTTTTGCATCTGTGTTCAGTAAAAAGATTGGCCTGCTATTCTTTCTTGATTGGCTCTTTTCTGGTTTTGGAATCAAGATAATGCTAGCATCCAGGAATGACTTCGAGAGTACTCTTTCCCTTTTGAACTCATTCAATAGTTTGAGGAGTATTGGCATTAAATCTTCTCTGAAGTTCTTGTAGAATTTGGCAGTGAATCTATTGGGCCCTGGGCTTTTTTTATTTGGTAGATTTTTTATTACTTAATTACATTGCCCATTACTGGATTTTTCAGGGTTTTTATACCTTCTTGATTCCGTTTTGATATGTTGTGTTTCTAGGAATCTATGCATTTCAAATTAAAAAGATTCTGCATAGCAAATGAAGTAACAGAGTGAAAAGACAACCTACAGAATGGAGAAAACATTATCAGCTATTCCTCAAACAGATTCTAATGTCTAGAACATATTAAAAAATCTAAAAAAATTTAGGCCCCTCAAAATAAAAGACCTAATCAAAAATGGGCAAGTGAAACGAGTGGACACTTCTCAAAAGAAGAAGTACAAATAACCACTAAATACATGAGAAAATGTTCAACATTACTGATTATTAGAGAAATACAAATTAAAACAACAATGAGATTCTACCTTACTTCAAAAAGGATGGCTATCATCAAAAAATTCAAATAATAACAAATGCTTGTGAGGCTGTGGTAGAAAAGGAATCACTACATTTTGAGTGGGAATATAATCTAGTACAACTACTATGGAAATCAATATGGAGATTACTAAAAAACTAAAAGTAGATATTCCATGTAACTTAACTATTCCCAAAAGGGTTAATGATGTCATATTATAGTGATACATGCATACCCATGTTTACAGTAGCACAATTCATAATAGTTAAATCTTGAAAACGGCCTATATGTTCTTCAACAGATGAATGGGTGACGAAAATGCAGTCCACACCATAGAATACTACTCTGCCATAAAGAAGGATAAGCTTGAGTCATTTGTGGGAAAATGGATGCACCCTGAAATCATAATGTTAAGTGAAATAATTCAGACACATAAGCCTAAATACCACATGATTTCTCTTATATGAGTAACTCAAAATATAAATAAAGAACAAATAAGGGATAGATAAAAGGAAATAGTTTTGCTTTTCAATTGGGAAGGGGATTAAGAGATGGTGGGGGGAAGGTGATAAAAAAGAATGAAGATGTGTTATGTACATGGACCAACTTGCATTACATAATGAATGTAATCATTATGTAATGCAAAAATTTACTAATAAAAAATACTTAAAAAAGGAAAAAAAAAAGGCACTCAGCAATTTATAGCTCCTTTAAAGCTTTTACACCTCATAAATGATCTGAAACTCTGGTTGCTACTACATGTTCAGGTCCTAAACAACGATCGAGAATCAGTATATTGGAATAGACAGGTGAGGGACTCTATATAACAAATATATTTTTGTGTTATTATATTCCTTTAGTATTTAAAGGCTATATAAAAATTTTGGATATCCCATACTTGTATTTATCCTAGGTTTCTCAAAGTGATGTGTATTAAGATAATAGCAGTTTGGATACAAGTCCCACCTCCAAAGAGTGGAATGTCTGACAGTGAAGAATAAGCATGACAGAAATGGAGAATGAGGCCCGCGGGTATTAGGGCACACTCCTTATTAATGGGACGTCTGTTGTTTTTCTTGTTGTAACCAGCAGGTGGCCCACGTGGTCTGACTGCTTCCATTTCCTTGTTTTGAGTTGCAGGTTCCCTGTGACTTGGCATAATTCAGTTTTTGGTCTTGAGATCAGCAACGACCAAACTATTTTTCTGAAGTTGATAAAAGCCTTTCAGAGCAGAGAATTTCTAAAACTGTTGTAGCTGGCCTCTAAACCAGATTTGAGATTCCAGGACTGTGCCCTTGCATCCTTCACTTAGTTCCCTGAGACTTTAATGAGGTTACAGGAACATTTCAAGGCAGTTTATTCAGACTGGGCAACCCTGAGGAGCCTTTCTTCTTTTCCAATAAAAACAAACTTTTCCTTGTTTACCTGCCTGTCCCATTAGGGACCTTAAGAGAAGGCTTGGATGCTGGATATTTTCAGAGGAGTTACTGCTTTTCAAAGATTTTGGAGGGTGGTGCAGCCTCATTTCCATATTCTGAGAAATCTCCCAAATCTTCCTAAGACAGCTAGTCTCAGTCAGGTCCAGGGACTCTTCCATTTAGTCCTGTTCAAAAAGGCTCTAACTTTCTTGCACAATGTCTACTAAAGTAGTTCCTGGGCCGGAGATTTAGCTCAGTGGCATAAGCGCCTTCTTGGCAAGTGTGAGGTCATGAGCTTGATCCCCACTATAAAAAACCAAACCAAACCAAACCAAACCAAACCAAACAAAAAACTTCCGTCACAGGAGGATTTTGTGGAATGTTGCCTCCCACTGCAGCGGAGGCTTGGGCTAGGGCGAGCAAAGTACACTCTGCCCTCAAGGAGCTTTCTGCAGCAACTCCTTGTGCTGGAGATTGCGTTTCATTTCTCTTGTTGAGTGCTTTAATTTTCCTCCATCTTGTAGTTTCTAAGAGCCAGGCTTCGGGCACACCTGTTACCTATAACACTGAATGGAATGACCTCTGGTTCTACTTAAAATATTTTTAAATTGGTGAGTGAGTCAATAACTACTGTACATTATTTAATTTTATTCTACTATTGTGACCCAGATCTACCTTTAAAACTCATGAAAGCTATCTTAATTCATATTTTGTATTGGGATTTTTTAAAAAAAGATTGTTTTATTGGATTGCTATACAGTCATAGACAGAATCTGAGGTATGTGTGTTTTTGAAGGTATATGGCTCCCGAAATGCTTGATGATACAATGAATGTGAGTATCTTTGAATCCTTCAAACGAGCTGACATCTATTCTGTTGGTCTGGTTTACTGGGAAATAGCTCGAAGGTGTTCAGTTGGAGGTAAGATTTTGGATACCATTTGCATATACCTTGGCTTGATATTCTGAATACAAAATGTGACCCTTTTTTTCTAAGTACTATATTGAATCATTTCTAAATATTTGAGTACCTCTTGTTGATATGTTTCGAGTGGAAAAATGGAACATCCTGTATGTTATGAAGTTTTTATAATAAGTCTTATTTTAGATAGGGTGACAGTTCTGATAATTCTGATTTCTCTACTGGTGCTTTGGAAGACACTTTTATTTGAATTTTTGTGCTGTTAGCTTGTGTCTTTACTTTATATCCTGAAGAACTTTCTCTGGGGATGGGGGTGGGGAGATGGCAGGGAAGGGAGGGAAACAGGCAGTAAAAAGATCACGATGTGGTATGTATGTGTGCCAATTCCCTATGAGAAGCGTACTTATTGTGTATTGCAAAATATACTAATGAAAAAGGCAAAAAGAAAAAGAGAGAAGTCAAAAGCCTTACTCAGGCCACAGAACTTGAAATCTTGTTTCCTAGGTTGTTATGTTCTTTCTTTTGCCTGAGGAATGTAGAGATAAAGTAGAGGGTGGAGGGGAACACAAACAACCTTTCTGTCTTCACTGTTCTCCAGGGTTTAGAAATTAGTAACGACAGGAAGAATTGGAGAGGCCCTGCAAATAGTCTTATGAAATTGCTTCATCAGTGAAGGAGTTAAAAGCTGGTAGGAAGTGGTTTAGAATTTCCACTTTCAAGTGAGACAGACTCAGGATGCAGCCTTGGTTCAGCAATGCTTTGAATGAGATTGCTGGCAATTAAAGTCCCAGTGCCTCACTTTTAAAATAAGAAATGGATGAAGGGAGGGAGGAATGGAGCACAGGTGAAAAAGGAAGATGTGTTATGTACATGTACCAATTTCCCCACAAGGAATGGAAATATTATTTACTACTAACATGTACTAACAAAAGATTTTAAAAATAAAATAAAGATATTAATGAAACTGACTTTTTGGACTTCGAGTATGTATCTAATTTATGTGAACTTTTTAATACAGTGCCTGCTAATGGTAAACCTTCAATAAAAACTCATTACTGAGCCACCATCTGTTTTTTTTTTTTTTTTTGCACTTTTATTACATCAATCTCGTTTTTCTAAAACCTTGTAGATTTTATAAAAACTTTTAAGGTTAAATTATACTTGAATTAGAAACCATGCTTTTTTCTTTTATTCATTGATAAGATAGTGAAACATTCAGGAATGTAAAGTCCTAGTGGTATAGAGCACACTGTAGTCTCTGAGCGTGTTTTAAATCTAGATCTGCTGTGTGTTCTTTAGCACACTCACAACACTCCTTGTTACAGTGTTCTCACCTGGAAGCTAGAAATGGTATGGTTCACTCCTTATTCAGTGGTTTTGAGGAATAAGTTAAAAACGCATAAAGGGCTTAAGATAATGCTTGGTGCATACCAAGCTTTCTAACATCTTTTGTAAAAATTTCTTATTGATACTAGTCTAGAATTGCTTTGAGGTTTTTGTCCTTAGATATTTTAATTAAAAGGACTATAGTTAATTTAAAAAACTTACAAGTCCTCAGAATTCAAGTAATATTGTGAAGATTAAGGTTGCCTTTGTCTGGATTTGAAACTGTAAAATCAACTCTCATGCTGACTCATCCATGTTCAACTACCTCTTGGGTGATGACACAGGAAATTCTCAGGTGTAGTAGCCTTAAAACCTAAATGTGAGAGCTTCATGTTTTTAAAAATTGCTTTAAGCTTTTCAGAAAGATAAACTTGTTTTGTTTTGAAAAAAATTATTTGACAGAGAAATGCACTTCATTCATAGAACAATGAGGCTGTACTATAAATTTGATAATTAGGAGAATTTAAGTATTATTTTTGAATTTAAAATGTATTTTATGTAAGTAAAAATTTATATAATTTTCATAATAGAAAATATATAATTTTGTGAGATGATAAGAATTATATAAATTTTATATGCTATCATGTATATTATTACATAAATTTTTATATTTTCACAGTGTACAATTTCATAATTTCACAGATCTAAATCAGTTGAGTCCTCTTAATTGAACTCTTGGTCTTTACAGTATTACGTTATTTTAACAAAACTTACTTCTCCGTGTTTCAGTTGTGCCTAAATATTCTTTTTTGATCATTATTTGTACAGGGACACTTATTATACAAATTTCTTATAGGAATTGTTGAGGAGTACCAGTTGCCTTACTACGATATGGTGCCTTCAGATCCCTCCATAGAGGAGATGAGGAAAGTTGTTTGTGACCAGAAGTTTCGACCAAGTATCCCAAACCAGTGGCAAAGCTGTGAAGTAAGGCTTCATCGTTTTTGTTTTGCTTTGCTTTTGTTTTTGTGTTTTGTTTTGTTTGCAGTATTGGGGTTATAGGTGTTCTTTCTATCTGTTATATTTTTCCGATGAGTATCAGGGAGGATTTTCAGAGACCATATGGTAGTTTTTAAACTATCCAGTTCATTCCATATAAGTCATCAGAATTATTTTATTCCCTTTACCAGTATGCATGCATAACAAACCCACCTGAAATACTGGTGAGTTTATACAACAAGGTTTTATATCTTGCACTTCGTCCTCTGCAGACAGGCAACTGGCCACTGTAGGTAGACATCTGTTCACACGGAGTTGGTTCACTGATCCTTGGGTGTGCCCTCTTGCTGCACAGTTTCCGGGTGTCAAGGTCAGAAGAGAAGGAATGAGGATCACACACTGGGTCCTTCAAGCTTTGGCATAGGTGGCATATTATTTCCATTCATACTTCACACCAGAACCAGTCACATGGTCCCACTGAAGCCAGGGAACTGGGAGCCCAGGTTGTCTTGGTCAGGTTCAGTGGGCAGTCAATATTTATGCCACATAGATGATTCCAATTCTAATTTTTGTCATCCTTATAATCTATAGATTATTCCTAACTCAAACCTACTAAAGTTTGAACTAAATTTCCTTCATCAAAAAAGACCTCTCACAGAAGAGACTTTCGCTTTTTTTTTGTCATCCTAGTACTGGAATTATTGTTTTGTATAGGTGCCTTTACCCCTTTACCTAATTGTTTTTCCTCTTCCATATTTCTAAACCTTTTATATAAAGTAAGTCTTTGTATTTTTATATTTTGCCATTATCTTATCTATAGATTTAAAAAGCAGGTTTTGAAGGCTTTATAACCTAGTAGAAATTAAATTATTTTTTAACATTAATAATTTCATGTATATGCAAGAATATAAATCTATGAAGTTTAGGTTATAATAATAAAATGGAAATTGGAACATACTAATTTTGAAAAGTAGAACATTTCTAACAATTTTGAAGCGGTTTTGCCCTTATTTATTGTACCTTGATTTTTTTAGAATTTAGCTATATGTTTATTTGTATCTAAACATATATCCTAAAACTTTTTATTTTTTTCTGAATATTTATGAAACTTACATGATTGAAATGTACTGTAGATTTTGTCAATTTATTTTACTCTTTATTATGTATAATATATAACATGTAATAGATTACATCTACATATTTTATATATATATGCATCATATATCTATTTTCATTTCTGTGCAACATTCCATTATATGGAGATAGCAAAATCTTACCCATTCTACTATTGGCATCATATATGTGACACAGTTATTCTGAAAAATGATGATGCTACATAAGTATGTGTGGAAAAGTATTTTAGGTATGAAACTGTTGATTTTATGGAGATGCTCACATAGATAGTCATAGTTCCAAATAATGAGAGTTCTGGGACCAATCCTCATGCTATTTCTTTCTTATTGCAGTTTTTAGAACCTCTAATATAATGTTCCTGAAAGTAACGATAGTGGATATCCTTGTTTTGCTCCTTAAAACTTCTAATTTTTCACTTTGTAGCTCAGACTGACCTCGAATTTGCAGCAGTTCTCCTGCCTCAGCCTCCCAGGTGCTGGGATTACAGGCATGCACCCCTACACCCAGCAGTTCTAAAATATTTTCTGTTTAAATAATTCCTCTTCTCATAATCTCTAATGCTCATTTTTGGACAGTGTATTGGATTCATATTAAACCTTTCATTCTACTTAGCTAGTTTTTTATTTGCTCATATTTGTATATTTATGCTTTGTCTCTTGGCATTAATATCCAATTCTTTAACATTCTTTAAATGTTTCTAATCTGCTGTTTGATTCATCCATTGAGTACCTTGTTATATTTTTCATATCAAGAAATTTTAGTACTAAAAATATACTTTTTACTCATATTTGGAATTATTCTTTTTCAAACCATATTTTACACACTTACTTTATTCTATTTAATTATAACATCTGACTTATGGATCTGAATTTTTTGGTTCCTGTCTCATTTGGCTCTGTTTATACTATTTTGTTTCCCATGTATTTGTGGATTTTCACTATGAGCTCATCTTTACCACAATGTTTAAAATTATGGACTTGATTATTTTTCTTAATCAAAAGTCAAGACTTAAGCAATTTCTCCTACAGACTTTCTTTTTTTTTATTTTAAAAAACAAAACAGAAAAAAGGATAGAAATGACACAGAGTTTCAAAAAATAGGAAATCACTTGTTAATATATTGCATATTGTTATCTTAGAAGTAGTTGTTCAGGTTACAAGATATAGGCATTAAAAATGATCAAACAATCAAATAATGACAGCACGAACTATTCTTTTTGATGTACTAACAGAGATTAGTAGTATAGTTATCTATCTTGTATACATATACATGCATGCATACATTTATATATGTACAACTACATACATATAATCTTTTCCTGTCTTCCTTTTCTCCTTTCCCATATCCCAGTTGTTCTTTCCTTTTTGGAGGCTTTTAAGTATCTTTGACGTTTTCTGTTTGCTTTAGGCTGGCTTTCCTGTCTTTCTCATGTCTGCCCCCGGTTCTGAAGTTCTAATCTAGACCATGAAATCTGCAGATGCTACCAAAGCAGCTACCTGCTTCAGTGATTCCTGTACCTCTCTGGTTTCATGCATTCATTTTGCTTCCCCAAGTATTTATCTTCTTTCTTTGTCAGTTTATTTATGCTTACTTTTAAAATTAATATTTTTGATACTTATACTTGGATCACTATTTTTATTGTGGTATAGTTGACAAATAGTAAAAAGCATAAGCCTTAGTAGAGAGCTTGATAAACCTTTTTCATTTGTACCCACATGTACTTACCACTCACTCAGATTTAGACATAGGGAATTTGCCAGTCCTTTCTATGCCCCTTCATGTTTTTCATGTCTCTTAGAGAATTTTAAAAAAGCTATGCTGCCACATTCTCACACATCAATGACTTGAATTTTCAATGAAGTTAGTCTCTGTGAAGTTAATATTTTGGTGTTTTAAAAGAATTTTTGAAGTTTGATCTCAATCTCCTCATATTGTTTCAAATCTATGGTTTCTCATCAAGCTTAAAATTAATTACTGGGTTTCTGATTTTGCTTCTTTTGTATTTTGTCTGAGTAAGTAGACCATGATTTTTTATGTTTGTCTCTCTCTTAAAGGCACTCCGTGTCATGGGGAGGATAATGCGGGAGTGTTGGTATGCCAATGGGGCAGCACGCCTAACTGCTCTCCGGATTAAGAAGACTATTTCTCAACTTTGTGTCAAAGAAGATTGCAAAGCCTGATAATCCTGTCACAAGGAAATCTCTCACAGCTTTTTAATTTTTTCCATTTTCCCTCTTTATGTGAATGTTTTTGCCATTTTCTTTCTCCTTTGTTTTCTTTTGGTTCTACCTCAAAGATAATACAGGACAGTATTTAAGTGGCCAAAGGCAGTGTGAGAAGATAACTATAAAGTTAAGCACAGGCCAGAGCTGACTTTATCCATCCTCCTTGCTGTCTTTAAGTTTATTTTGAAAAGCAACACACGAACTCATCATTTTATTTAATGGGAAAATATTATAAAAGTGTAAAATAAGCTATATAAAAATAAATCTTTAAGATTTTGTTTTACTTGAACCAACAGCACATGAATGAATAGAAAACGATGTAAAATATATTTCTCCTCAGATGAAAAATGTTCATTAAAAATGTGAACTAGAGCATACTGTAGCTAAATATCTCTTTAGGTCATGCAATTTATGGTCTCCCCTGTTGAAATTAATAATATTCTTTTAAAAAATAAATAATGCTCTGGATTTTAATATATAAAACATTTAGTAACAGTGGAGCTGCTCAGTGAAATATGGAAGTGGGGTCAGAGCCCCCACTTGCCTCATCTTTCCTCTCTATTCCCGTATTCTTCATAATCCACTACTACGACAGTCCGTAAAGCAAATTGTTTGAAAACCATTAAACTGATTACTTCCTCTCACTTACAGAAGAGACACCTGACATCTTGAAATACTAAGAAAAGTACTGAAGTCATACAGCTAATGGCACAGTTGGCAATAGCCCAGATCTTGTGACAATCAACACTGAAGTGTTAGTCAGCCTCCTGCTTTTTCTTGATTCCCATAGTACTTTTCTCCTTATGCAGAAACATCTTTCACTATGATATTTATAGTTTAGTCATATAGAAAGCGTACTGCGTTACTTTAGAGAATTATAATTGACCTGCATGAAATTTTAGAAGCACATCTATTAGATATGACATTTTCCTCATAGAAATGTAATAATTACCCTGCTTGTTAATGACTGTGTTTTTTGTACACTTCCAAAGACTAACCCAGCACAAATATCCATTGTCTGAAGATGTCTTAAGATGAAATTCACAAGTCGTATTACTTTTGTACATACAAAATTGGAAGAAAAGCACTGAAAAGGGAGAGGAAGCAAAGAAATATTTTGAGAAAAATTTTAGAAACTTCAAAATGTGTAACAACCAGATGCTATAGAGTATCAGACGCAGTGAATAGGTATTTCCCTAACCTTTCAGAATGAGCAGATGGGTGCAGAGCAATGCTTGTGATAGTTTCCCTTCATTGTACTTTTTGTGGCAACAGAGTAATGAATATTTAATGAGATGCTAAATATTTCCATCAAGTATGTAATACTGTTTTGGTGATGGAGATTTCACCTGTTGTCTTTTATTTTTCTAAAACATAGCTTCCCAAACATTATTCGTTAAAAAATTCTTCTGCTGAGATGACCCACTAACAAAAATATTCTTCGATATCTTCGTTGAGAGTGATACTGAACAGTAGTATACCATGTGCTTTTAGAAGTCTAGCAGTAAAAAAAAATGTTACTTGATTTTTTTAAAAAACTGGATTTATCAAATTATTTGGCCATGATGAAGCCTTTTTATTAAGGGAAGAGGAAATATTTTGTTATCTGACATGTAAATGTTCTAAACTACAAAGCACAAATTGGGTAACAGCGTTATGTATTTTCATATAAAGCGCAGTGCAGTGATTATACTTCATTTCACTATGGAAATATGTTACTGAATCCATCTTCATTTGATTTATCAAGATAGACAAGACAAAAAGGTGACAGCTGTGGGGATGCTTTCATTCTCATTCATGCATTTCTCCATTTATTAAATAATCATGGAGTACCCCATATCTTGCTTGCCACAATATTGGGCACAAGAGGGAATAAAAAGATAGATAGGTCCTGCCCTCAGGGATTTTAAAATCTAATTTGGGAATGGGAAAAGTGATATGAGTATGTGGGAAGAAAGTAAATTGACAGATAAAATACAAAGTGGGATGTCTTGAGCTTAGTATGACAGTGGGTTTAAAGAATAGGTGTGAAAATCACTTTCAATTTGCAGCACGTTTAGAAAGTATCTTTATTTGGATATTAGAGTCTAAGTAGATCACTGATTTTAAAAAGGATTTTAAAAAGAGCTTATGTGTAAGGGTAATCTTGTTTGTACTTATTTTATTTCTCATGACTGATTTTGCATATAAGAGAATGAAATTATTTATTTACTATGGTCTTACTCTAGTCTCAAGCAAGAATAATGTTTATTGTTTATTCATGTATGTTGGGCAAATACACTTATTGGGTTTTTAAGAGAGGATGTTTTAACCTCTCTATTTTATTTCTTATGATGTTTTGTAATTTATTTGAGAGTGTATAAATATAATTCCATATTTTACTGATTTACCTTTCACTCTATAAATTGACACATTGATACATTTTGACATTTTTTTGTTTGTATTTTGTTTGTTTTTCTGTTGGTTAGCAACAACTCCTAACTGAATCATCTTATGCTTCAATTATGAAATACATTTTTTAGTGAAAGGGATAGACCAACAGATATAAGGAAAATATTAAAAGTTATAATTTTCCCTAACTCTCAACATGACTATATAAAGAAAATGTTCACTTATAAAAATAGGATGAAGTCTAGAATATCAGGCAGATTTTCTGTCTACATCTATGCTATTAAATTTTATATGATTTGTTCTTAATGGTATCCCATTATGTAGTATTTATTACTTTTCATATCTGTTATTAGCAAAGAAATTATTCGTAAGTTAGGTTCAGAGTATCAGTGATTTTGCTCTTTTCAGTTATTTTGGCTTTTGGGTATGATACAAAGCTTGGGGAAATGTGATTATGAATTTTCAGTACTGTATAAAGAGGTAATGAGATTTATATGCAGCATCAGTCTCTGAAAGTAAGAGAAACATTATTTGTTGTCAATATTTAAGCATGGACTTATTGCCTTGTAAGTTACATGTTTAAGTTTGTAATTGGTACAGATTCTTTTGTATGCATTCTTATATGTCTAAAATATTTGGCATGTCATATCTAGAATTCTTAATTATGTTCTTACTTGAGAGTTAAGTGAAACATGACTGTCATGCACTATTTTAGGCATAGCACTTGCTTTTCATCTTTATACTTTCAATTAACTTTGCATTTTAAATTTCCATGATTGTGTGAAAATAGTAACTTGGGTGCAGTGTCTGAAGAATTCAAAATCGGCTTTTATTTTAAAATGAAAATCCACAATGGATTCCTTAGGTTAGAAGTTCTACACTAATTTATTATTTTATAACTTCTACTACTGTAGAATTATTGACTAAAAAAAAACAAAACTACTTTCTTGGAATTTTGCCACCATGTGACTTACTGGGGCAGAAGAAACTCAGAACTCAGGGCTATCTTGGAGACTACCCCTAAGTACCAGGGAACCTACTCATCAGTCCCTTGAAATCAGGGAGCTGGCTGACCTTCGCCATCAATTTAAAATCACCTGTCAGGAAATAGTTTTTGATTGATTATTTGGTTAAACAAATTTATTTAAAATGTGGAAATTTTACTTCCCATTAAGAAGTCAAAGTAGCAGATGAATAGAAGTTGGCAGTTGATGTCTTCAATAATTTTTCCTTTATATAAGTTTATGAGGATAATATAAGCTAATTAGAGATGCTTGGTATTGGTCTCTTAAAGCAGGGTCATATTTTTTTTTTAACATATCTTTAATCTATTTTTGTGTGTGAAGCTTAACCCGTCTCTGTTTGGTTAAGAATAATGCTTTGTTCTATCCATATGCTAATACCTACTTGGACTTTATTCACTATCATAGTGAAGACAGTAAACCCTCTGATTGAGGATTATTTTTTAGGGCTTCTAAATAGAAAAATACCAATAGAAATACAACACTTTCTTTAAATTTTTAATATTAAGAATTTCTATAATATAAGCAATTTTCTAAAGCATTTTAATGCAAATATTCAGATATTTGACTTTCTTTTTTCCCTCTCTCACTTCCTTTTTGCTTTATAATTTTTCTCACTTCCTTTAAAAATATTTCACCAACCTTCAGAATTATCATTAGTTCCTAATTCTAGTACATGTTATTTTCTTAATTATTCTGAAATTTTAGGTTTTTCATCAAAAAGGATCCCCGGGTGATCTAATTTGTTTAACATGTGTTACAGCCAAATATGAAAACCAGAATTTTTAGGAATTAGAATGAATCTAAGAGATTTTGTAGCTTGATTCCAATATCACACAGAGGAAGAAGCCAGAGGTCAGAGATTATCTCAGAAACTCAGTAGTAATACCTACAACTGTGCTCTCCTCAACTCCTCCTCATTAAAAAATTAGTTAACATGCATCTAAACTTACCTTGATTATTCTCTCACATAAATGTGCCATCTAATGATAATGATGCAATTCTACTTTTCTTTGTGTTTCTACTTAGATGATTTGCTCAGGATACAGTAGTTTGTTCACTGAGAAAAACTAAAATAGATAAAGGAAGAGTTTCGAAATGGTCATGCTAGATAGGCAGCCATTGGAGTGCTGATGAGCATCATTTAAGGATAATGAGGGGCAGAAGTTTAGTGCAAGTGGTAACTAGATAAGCTTCATAACTTTGCTGACTCCTCTTTCTCTAAGGGTTTATGCTCTGAATAGGGTGAAAGGTGATTTGGCAGACGACTTTGGAGCTATGTCTAGTGACATCTGACTTTTTCTCTTTCCTCAGTTTCATCTTCAGTATTCATTTTTTTTCAGCACATTAAAAATATTTTTTAGATTTCATCAACTCTAATTCCATGATTTTTATCTTTCTTTAGCTGTACTCTAACACTGTCCAGATTGTTACACTGGACTTCTTAACAAGATTTTAATTTTCCCACTCATGTATGAGAGGTTTTGCCTCATAACTTCACCAGTAATTATTCTCTTGGCACTTTAAAAAGGGTTCTGTTAATGGCAGAGATGACTTTCTTTTACACTTTAAAAAGACTGTCTGGTTATATTCTAGCTTTTAGCTAACATATAAAGAATGTCTACTTTTGCTTTAATGCTAAATTTCAGTTGAGACAGTGACTTGGAAAGAGAATGTGGAATATATGTCCCATAATGTGACTGCTAAAATTACTTCTGCTGTGTTTATTACCATTTCTTTGTTTTCCTTTAACTATCTCTTAAAACCAAACCATTATGCCATATGATTTAGAATATAATATTGAAATTAGGTAATAATCCCTTTTTAAAATTCATCTATTAAAAGAACTGCAGGATACTTCTGTATTTCAGTTGTAGATGAATACACCTTTTGAGAAAATATGAGTTCTAGCTTATCCTAATTTTAATATTGTCAGATATGACCACATTTTCTGATAATTGACTCCATGTTAAACTAGCAGAAGATTGTCCACCCATATTTTAACTACAGTATTTTTACCGAGACATTTATGAAATCTGATTAATATAATCACTGAAGATCTGAGTACAGTAGATTAAGCACACTGTCACAGGATTAAGTTGGGCATATTGTGATACACAAAAATACTCCCAGCAGGTGGGCACGTGGGGGCTGAAATATTTGCAATTGGCTCTCTGCAAAGGGAAACAAGCATCTTATATACTTAACATGTCTTCAGAAAATGACCCTGCTCATAAATCTTCAGAAAATTGGAATTAAAAATTCAAAATGGTTTTTAACATCTGCAAATTGAACAGAGAATTTAGGAGAAAAAGTTGTTTTGACTTTTCATCCTACTATTCTAAAAGAGCAGGTAAGTAAGATGTTAGACCTGCTGTTTTAAATTTTCTACCCCAACAACTTGCAGAAAGTCACAGGGACCCTGATTTTGATGTCTTCATTGAGTTTTCATTCATACTGAACCTATTCATTGACTTATAAAACAAGGTCATGGGCCTAAATTCTGTCCAGAGATACATAAATTGAGAGTCATCAAAATTTCTGCTTTTTCCAAAGGCTAAGTAATAGTATTTATGCACTTTTAAAGATCCAATACTTGTCTTCTCTCTATATAAAATGTGGGTATCTGAATCAAAATATTAGCTTCTAGCTCATTTCCACAATGACTAGTGTCAAGCTCATGTACCCTTCTGATCCTAGACTGAATAAGAATTATTCAAACTTGTTTTGTGTTTCAGGTTTTAAAATGCCCCAGAAACAGAAAATTAGACTCAGATCTCAAAAAAAAAGTTTTTTTTTTCGATTGACTTTTAAAGTACTAATACTAATTATACTTTTTTTTTGGTAGTGTGACTCTTCTTATACCTAAGAACATATTACAAATGTCAAAACCATTGCCTTGTGACATTGCAAAACATGCCTTGAACTCTTGAACTACTGTGAAAAGAATCACTGTTGTAAAGACTTTTTGTAAGGTAGTTGCTCTTCTTAAGTATATAAAAGAGGTATTGCCTTCCAATAGAGAGGCCCAAATGAATGTATATAAAAAATATGAAAAATTAGGTTTTAATATGAGAACTGGGCAATAAGTCGCATCAAAAATGTGCAGATGAGGATTTTAGTACATAGCTGCAATTTAATTGTTGAAGGTAAAGAAAATTCAAGATTCTAAAGAGAAATGAATGATATTGAAATGTTTCATTAATTTCTAGTCTGTGAAAATATGCATTTTATAGTAACATACTTATTTTATTTAGCAATTATACAGCATTTTAGAATTTAGTAGGAACTCTGTGATAGACTTCATACCAAAATGTTTAACTTTGCCAACAGTAAGTCATAAAATATTTATTTTAAACATTTTAATATTACTGCATAACTTTCAGCTGCCTCCAGATGTAAATACTTATCTGCCTAAATGTTATATTTTTATGTATGCATTTTCTGAAAATGTATTGTTTTGTAAAGTGGAAAAAGTAATAAATTAAGCATTCCTTGCACTTGTTACAGTGAAGCATATAAAGCTCTATTTTAAATAAAAGAAAATGTGACATATTTTGGTTTCTATACAGTTACAGTCCATTTTTTTTTTTTGTGGTACAGTGGATTCAATCTAGACTTTTCACACTAAGCTACTTCTTTAGCCCTTTCTTATTACTTTTTATCTTAGTGAGTCCCTGAATTGTACAGACTGCCTATCACTTGGCAGTGCTCTTGCCTCAGTCTTCCAGAGGGTTGAGATTAAAAGCAAATGTCATCACCCTGAGCCAGTTATGGTCTATTATTTCCAAATTGTGTTTATATTTGTGTGTAGAGTAAGGAGTGGGTGATGGAAACTTTAAAAGGGGCTCAGTAGCATTGGAATTTTGCTTCCTTCCTTCATACCAGAGAGTCATAGAATTGAAATTCTACAAAGGTAGAAAGACTACTAGTGTCACCTGCTTTGAAGTCTAAGATAACTTCTATCATTTAGAATAAAATCACAACTACACGTGGTTTACAAGCTTTTTCAAGATACAGAAGAATCTCTCTGATCAACCTTTCTGGTGTCTGCCACCTCCATCTCTTTCCAGTCTCTTATTTCTTGATGTTCCTTGAATTTGCCAAACACATGCCTCTCCCGGGGCCTTACCTTGTCTGCTCTGCCTGGAATGTTCTACCTCCAAATGTTTATACAGTGTACCTGTCTGGTAGAATGTCACCTTTTCTAAAGTAGCACCCTGTGTTATTCACTACACACTGCCTATTTTGTTTTTCTTTATTGCATTTAGTATTCATTGGCTTTATGCTATGTCCTATATCTGATAATATATTACTGTAGTAACTAAATCCTTGAGCACTGGAATTAGGGGTCATTTCATTTACACTTGAAGATGTACTTTCAAAACATTAAAAGTAATGTATTATTTTGCACAGGGAGAAGTACTCTATGGAACTCATTACCTACCAAATGTCTGTAGTAAACCTTGAGAGATAGTTATAAACCCAGACAAGAATAGCTTAGCCTAAACCACTGTAGGTGGGTGTTTCAGAATAACACTATGAGAAGAAAGGGTGTTTGGTTTTTGTTTTTGTTTTTGCAGCACCGGGGATTAAACTCACAAGCTTGCACCTACTAGACAGGTGCTTAAACCACTGAGTCAAACTCGCAGCCCTAGTTTTTTGAGACAGGGTCGCTCTATGTAGCTCAGGCCAACCTTGCGCTCACGTTGTAGCCCAAGCCAGCCTCGAACTCACAACGCTCCTCCTACCTCAGTCTCCTGAGTGCTGGGATTAAAGGCGTGCGCCACCACACCCAGCAGGGTATTTGGTTTTAATCTGTAACTGTACACAACTGATCTTTCCTGGGTCTTAGCTTCAGAGAGGCAGAACACTGTGTTGGTTTAACTTTTGATAAAGGTTTTAAAATTCTTTTACTTCTGATTCTCCCTCTTTCCATTTTTGGAACACTTTTGTTACAAGTTGTAAGTAAACTATACAACTAGAATGGAGGGTGTGTGTAAGGACCAGATCACATAATTTAAATTCAATGCTATTATTGAGGGAGATTATAGGTATTAAAGGTCATAATGCAGAAGTAATCATGTAAAGCTGGTATTTAATAAAGGCAGTAAAGGAATCACCTTCTTAAGAGATTTACCCAAGTAACCTGAACACCGTCTAGTACTGGGCAAATGTTTAGAGGTGGTAGACAAGTGAAGAATTTCAAGATGAGCTATACAGGTGATCTGATGAAGGTGTCTTTGTGTGGTACCTACTTTTACCCTAATTTTTAATATGCCTTAAAACTCATGCAAAATATTTTCACAAGGGAAAGAAAAAGGAAACAACCCTTCATCTTTAGTAATTTAGTATTATTACAAATATGACCCAGGGTTTTTTTGTCTTTTTTTTTTTTGGGGGGTAAAAATACACACACACACACACACACAGAAAAACAATCATTGAAGTAGGTCTACCTCATAATTCCATCTCTGCATGAAGAAATTTCCAGGTGCCACTGAACTGTGTGCATTAAATTTCAAATATAATCAAATTGGGTTTAGAAATACTAATGGTGATTTCACAGAAGAACCCTTGCTTCAGCAACTTAGGAAATTACACTTGATTTTCTTTTGAGTGTTACTCAATTGTGCTTGAAATTGTTCATTCGAACTCTTCTAAACAAGAAGCAGGTGGTTAAATGTGGTGCTGTTTAACATTTACACAAAACATTCCAAGCACAATGTGCTTTTGCCTTTGAATGTCAATTGGTTGCTCCTCTCTCTCATATTCTACCCTTCCCTGGTCATTTGATTTGACCTTGCTACATCCCTGAAAGGAGATTTGGCTCAAATGGAGTTACCTGCTATGGAGCACTAGACTATTTTTATAGTCTTCCAGCTAACGCTTTTAATGTGGCAACTGCTGGTTACTGAAGCAATTTAAGAAAAAGAAATTGCTGAGTTTGCCTTTTATTTTTTAATGGTGAAATACAAGGTGACATGATCGTACAAGATATAAGCAAACTGAAACGGGGATGTCAGCCTAGGTTTTTTGCACAGGGCAAAAGCAAGGCTTTGCAAAACACATTTCAATTCTATAACACAATCTAGATCTGTGCTTTTTAAAATATGAACCAGTTCAAAAGGTGCACTTTTCTCTATGTCAACTTTTTCCTTTACCAGAAACACATGGGTGATATCATCAGCTTTCAGCTAAGACTTCTGTCTCTGTGGTACTTACTAAATACCAAAATGTACAATCAAATTTGAAGATAACATCCAGAAATCCATAAACTCTGTTTTGTCTCCTTTCTGAAGAAAGCTTTTGTGGGAGCAGAGTACATTCTCTGTCTTTATCATTTCTGTGGCCACTCACTCTTCTACCTGATACAGTACACGTGGAAACAGCATGAACTTACAGGCAAAAACTTTAATTGAGAAGGAAGACTAAACACGGAAGGATCTTCAGCTTGAGCAGCTGAAGGGGACCCAGGTGCGACAAACAAGATCGGACTTGATATTGACAAAAGCATGGAACTAGGTTTTATAGCACTATGTGTAGGCTAGGGAATGATAACTATTTAGCACACCATGAGTATGGTATTTTTGGATACTTTCTCCATGTATTTTAGGAGATTTCTTCCATTTTCCTTCTGAAGACATGGTTTCCCATCACTTTTACAGCACACCTAGAGGGAAGGTGCATCTCATACATTGTTAGCAAAGGAAGATAGGGGAAAAGAGATGATTCTACCATTAGTGGGTAACAGATCATGGATAAAGAACTAAGAATCTGTGTCCTTTTGTTTGGTTTTGGTTTTGGTTTAGAACCAGGACATCACTATGTAGTTCAGGCTGCCCTGAAATTCACTATGTATCTCAAGATGCCTTCAAACTTGCTGTGTTTCTCTTGCTTCAGTCTCCTGAGAGCTAGGATTACAGGTGTGTGCCTGTAATTCCTGGCTGAGAATCTGTCTTGTGTCTCATGAGTGTGCCTGTCCTATTTTACATTCATTGCAATAGAACTTTTGCTCTCTCTCATCCTTTAAAGCTGTTTTCTGAGTTCACTGATAATTGTATGGCAGCCCTGTGTGAGGATTCCCTCTCCTTCTTTTATGCTCAGGATGTTTATAATAGAATGTCTTCTTCCAAAATTATCTCCCTTTGGTTCTGAAATATCATCATCTTCTGATTCTCTTCCCTCTACCTTTTTTTCCCTTCTACTGGGTTCTCCATGTTTTCTTTTCTCTGTGTCCCTAAAATGCTAATGTTTACCTAGGGTTCTGGGTTTAGTACTCTTCTTCCTAAACACTTCTCCTTGGTTATTTCATCTATTCTTTTGTCTTTACAAGACTGATGATTTCCAAATCTGCATATCGTTCCAGACTTCCTGTAAATCACAGCAAACCTATAAAAAGCCTAGACAGCTTTGTGGTTAGTGATCATGAAAAAGATTCTTAAAAATATCAAGGGGCCATGAAAAATCAATCCAACAGTTTCTAGATGAAGCAAAGAATACCATAAGACTGATCAGAGTCAATGAAAAAACAGGAGATATTGCAATCAACAATGAAACAAAGCAAAACAAAAATCCTGTTCACAGAAGTAATGGCAGAAAGCTTTCCAAGCATGGAAAATTAATTTGACATACAGAAAGGCATATAGAACACCAATTAGCTGTGATCAAAAGAAAAATCTACACCAAGATATATAATAGTCAAGATTCCAGGAATTCAACACAACAACAGAATATTAAAAGCTGTTAGAGAAAAAGGAACAAATTGTCTATAAAGGAGATCCCCTCAGAATCACAGCAGACTTCTCAACACAAACCCTTAAGTCATGGAGAGCTTGGAGTAAAGGATTTTAAGACCCAAAAGAAAACAACCTCCTACCCAGATTGATACACCCCTCAAAACTATCTTTTAAAATTGATGGAGAAATAAGATACTTTCATGACAAAGAACACTGAGGAAATTCATGACCAGCAAACTAGCACTCCAAAATGTTCTGAAGGATATTGTAGAAAGAGATAATGAAGACTACAATTCCATGAAACCCAACAGAAGGAATCCATCAGGCAAGGCAAGCAATCAAACAGAGAGGAAAGAAAGGAAACCAACAACAGGTAAATAATAAGGGTAAGTCAAGACATATCAGTTGTAGCCATCAAAGTTAATGGTCTCAATTCACCAATCAAAAGAAACAGATTGGCAGAATGGATCAAGAAATAAGACTCAACTATATACCACATAAAAGAAGCACATTTAACTAAAACAAAAATTCACAGACTGAAAGTCAAAGGGTGAAAAACAATACCCCATATGACAGAAACATGGAAAAAAGCAGGGGTAGCTATTCTATTTGCAGACAGAGTGGATTTCAAGACAAGACTGATCAGAATAAACAAAGAAAGTTGCTACACACTTGTTAGGGGAACAACTGAAGAGGATGAGATAACAATCTTAAATATATATGCACCAAATACTGGCACACCAACTATATGAAACAAATATTAATGGGCATGAGAAATCAAATAAGCACTAATGCAGTTATAATGGGGGACCTCAATACCCCACTGTCACAGATAGATCAGCTAGACAAAAATTCAACAAAGAAATATGAGAACTGAACTAAACCTTTGAACATATCATATTTAACTGTTAAGACAGAATTCTTTCCCTGTAATAGCAGGAATAAGTTAAGAATGTTCATTCTTGAAACTTCAGTTCAACATTGTATTAGAGAGCTAAACCATGAAATAAGGTAAGAGAAACAAATAAAAGAAACACAGATTGGAAAGGGAGAAATATATGATTAAGTGAAATTGTTATATTCATTAAGTATTCTAAGAGATCTACTAAAAATCTACTACAACTACTAGCATTAATTTAGCAAGGTCACAGAATATAAGGTTATGTGCAAAAATGAACAATAGGAATGAAATTATGCATTATTTATTCTTTTCTCAGGTGTATGTATTGAAAATATATTCTACCAGTTGGTAATTGATTTTATTTAATGGTATTTTCCAAATAGCAGAATCTTTAAAATTGATGGAATTAATGAATAATACTTTACAGTTTTTGTGTATGTTATTTGCTTTTGTGTTCTAGCTAAAAATCTTTGACTACTCCAAAATAAATAACAATCCCATCCCACATGTCCATCTAGTTTTACAGTTTTACGGTTGTGCTTTAAGGTTGTGCTTTAAGGTTGTTTTTTTTTTTAATCTCCTATACGCTTGACTTAATTTTTTTGTGAAGTAAGTATCACATCCATAGAGATGTCCAGTTACTCTACTATCTTTTGTTGAAAAGAGTAGCCATTGTTTTTAAATGTATTGACACCTCAAAGTTTGACTTGTTCTAAATTAGTAACTTTGTCTCTTTAATCTATGTCTACATGTCACTTGCACTTTAACTAGATTACTCTGATTTTACAGTAAGTCTTGAAACAGTGCAAATTCTCCAACTTTGTTGTTCTGTTTTGAAATTGTTTTGTGGTATTCTAGGTCCATTAGTTTCTATAAGTATTTTAGAACCAGATATTTTCTGTAAAAAGAAAATAAGCCTGTGTAATTTTAATTGGGATTGAGTGAATGTCCAAACTCAATTTTGAGGAAGTGGTTTTCTTTAAAAAACAAAGCAAAACACTCCAAGCCTTTCAATTCATGAGCATCATGTATTTCTTCATTTGTTTGTATTTCCTTTAACATCTTTCGGCTATGTTTTGGGGCTATCCTCCCCACTTTTTTTGTATTGAATGTATTTTATTTCACTTATCCACAAAGATTGTATGTTTTAAGGATAATATTGTAAAAGATATTTTCATTTCTTAGTTTCTCCATTGTGCTAATATTTGGAAACGTGGTTACTCTTATTAGGTCAGTTCCTATGGGGCCCCAAATTCTCTCAGCTTCTTTTGTTTGAAAATGTCTTCACTGATGAAGGGTATTTTTACTGAGTATAGAATTCTTTGTTAGCAGAGTTTTATTTCTTGATTTTGTAATCATTTGTCAGCACTCATAATTTTCATTGTTCCTGACAAGGTCAGTGGTAATTATCTTTCTCTTTGTACTGTGACCTTTTTCGCCATTTTAAGATTTTTCTTCATAATTTTCAGCAATGAAATTACTATGAGCTTAATTTTTGTTCATTTTTACTTAACTTTTGTTTCATTAAACTTCTTGTATTAGTATGTTTGCAGTTTTCGTCAAATTTTGAGGCATTTCTAGAGCTATTTTTCAATTTTTTCTATCTTATATTCTCTTTTTCAAAGTGTTTCAAATACATTCATGTTAGACAACTGGTAATACTCAGTAGGTAGCTGAGGGTCTACTTATTTTTCTGTAGTTTCTTTCTCTCTTTGTTTCACTGCGATCCAATTATATTACTTATTTCTCCCTGTTCTCTACTCTTTTCTCTTGCGTTCTCTAATCTAATATGGTCTAGTGAAAAGTTTCATCTTAGATACTGTATTTTTCTCATCTAGAAGTGTCATTTTACTTATCTTCTCATTACGTTTTGTATTTATTGTAGTACTCGAGTGCATCCATAAAAGCTATTTCCAAGTTTGGTCTTCCTCTGGGTCTTTTCTTTTTAACAGCTCTTTCTTTTGCTTGTGCATCATAAATTCCTCCTTTACATGTCTAGTAATTTCTTATTGGATGCTGGATATTATACTATTAATTATTATTATTATTATTCTTTGTCTTTGAGACAAGGTCTCGCTATGTAGTTTAGGTTGGCCTTGAGCTCACTTTGTAGTCCGGGCTGGTTTCAAACTCACAATGATCTTCCTACCTTAGCCTCTTGAGTGCTGGAATTACAGGTATGCACCACCATGCCCAGTTCATAATGATTAATTACTGAGTGTTTGAATTTTATTGCGATGATGATGAAGAGTTGAATTTTGATTTGGAAGATATTAAGCAACATGTAGACTAGTTCATTCCTTTCAAGTTCTATATTTTAAGTTTTGTTAGAAAAAGTCTAGAATAACTTTAATTGTAAGACTAGTATAATCCTGCTACACAATTGTGATTCTACTGGGATTTCAATTAAGTGTGACAAATTTCAGTAAGCTCTCTATGATTTTCCTCATCTGTACTTATACATCTCTCAGCTCTATGTAAACTACAGGAATTGTTGTTCCATTAATCGTTTCTCAATCATTCTTCTTCACCTTGTCTCAGGAAAAGTCTCTAGAGTACGTGCCTTGTATCACTTATGAGAAAACTCAAGGGTACCACAATGTAGACTTTTGAAGCTGCTTCTCTGTGAAGCACCTTCCTGTTCGTTAAATATAAGCTATCTTCTCAATACATCTTCCCAACTTGGCAAGACTGTCATGCTCAGCTTGATTCTTTTTCGTTCTTCATAATCCTCCAAGAAGCACTTTAGAGAAATAAAGATCCTGGGCATGATGAGGCTTGTGTCATGTGTGTCCCTTATTTTAGGGATTATAATCCTGTGCTGCCACCTGTTGTTAAATGGCTGAAGCAGTTTTATTTAATATATAAATATACATATATTTATATACTTCAATTGTACATTTCACACATATGTTGCATATGTATATGTTTAATTCATATATATATATGTATATATATATATATACATATATATTCCTCCCCCGATGTTTAGCTGTTTATGGCAGGAAGGAAATTATAGTGCCAGATAGTCTGTCATGGGTGGAAGCACAAGTCTCTGATTTTATTTCTGAAGTTCTTAATACTATTTTTATTTCTCCAATTATTTATTTTAATGCTTGCCTATTTTATGTACTGAATCTTTTGAGATTGAAATATGACATTGAGTTATATTGAGAATAAGTACCTAGAATAAAAACATTGAACATGTCTAATTCATTAAAATATATTTATTTTACTGAGAGATAGTGAAGGGAAGGAGGAAATGAAAATGAAAGAGAAAAACTCATGAGTGCTTCCTGATCCTTTGTTCATGTTGAGAAACTGGAATAGACAGATAGTGGGAGGTAGTGGATAGCAATAACTTTTGAGGGATGAACTGCTTGTAAGCAGTGCAAACATCTCCAAAATTATCCCTGCATTGTTCCTCTTATTGTAGGCATACTTGGAACACAATATTTTGTATTGTACCTATGTTACTTGGATCCTTAGTATTAGTTCTCTATGAAATTTGCCATTTTTACAAAATCCTAGAACAAAACCATTGATTATTATTCTAAACGAATGTCGGTAATTATATATACTTTTGACACTTCTGTGTTATTTCTGACAGTCACAATTTTTTCTTCTCTGGAAGGTTGGAGGTTGGAGTGGCAGGTGCCTGACATACCCCCTAACGTGACATTGATGCTCCCCTTTTTACACCCACTTTTCCTTCCTTTCCTTTCTGAATTTGTGTATTCTTCTATTTTCTTAACCTTTGTTGCTCAAAAAGCAGTTTAGTGGGAGAAGGATTTTCATCAAGATAAGTTTAGAAAGGGGAAGGAGTTTTGTCTCATTACTTCTTCTTTATATGGCTTAGCCACCTCTGAATCATACCTATATAAAATCTAACAAAGTCTTTTGAGTCTAGTTTCACGAAGTGAGAGCTTGTTTGTTGAAATTTGAGAAAGACCAATTTTAGGGGCAGGTTGACACAATCTGCAATGGCTTTCAGACCTATCCTTCTGTACTTTTTTCATGCCCACTCCAATGAAATAAGAATTCTGAGTTACTGTAAATTGATTAAAGTTTCAATTGAAATAGTTATTTAAAGACAGAATGGAGCAGAAAGGTAATATATGCTTGCTTGCATACATGCAATGCATACCTATTGGAGTATAAGAAATTAAAATTTAACTTTTTAATATTCATCTTTCTTTTTTTCTGCTAATTTCTCTGAAGAAAAAGAAATCTGTAAACTTGACCTTCAGTATTACATGAAAGAAGTCCTTTTCCTAGGATATATATTTAGAAATACTGTTCTCTATGATACAGCAGTAACTATTTTCCCTATTTATATTTTAAGAACCTTATGATTTCTCCCATATTAAAAATAAATTATGTGTGCATATATATATTCATGAGCTTTAACATTCAGTGCAATGGTCTTTAAAGATTATCCATACACCCCATGTTAAAGTAACACTTTGAAAAAAATGAGGAAAAAATGCATGTTTTGCTTGACGATGAGAACTGACTTTTTTTGCGTGTGTGGTTTTTTGAGACAGGGTCTTACTATGCAGTTTGGGCTGGGCTTGAGACCACTTTGTAGCCCAGGCTGGTCTCGAACTCACAATGATCCTCCTGCCTCAGCCTCGGGAGTGCTGGTACTACAGGCATGAGCTACCACACCCGGCTTGACATGTGTTGAGTGTCTACAGTATTTTTTAATGTTCATTATTTCATTTAATGATTTTAGGGTAGAGTGTATTTTCCAAAAATATCAGTAACAATACTATTGGTATTATGTGCTCTTCTAGCACTTTGCCATTCTTTACCACTGTGGAATCTATTTTTCATTCTGTGTGACTGTCTCAATGAAAAGAATGCAGCAAAAGTGACAAGCATGACTTCAGATGCAAAGTCATGAAAGTAATACAACTTTCTGGCTTGCTATTTTTTTTAAATGCTTACTCTTGGAATTCTGCCACCATGTTGCAAGAAAGTCCAGGACACCTAGAAATACTGCATGTAAGGATTCTAGGCAACAATCCAGGAAAGATCTAATCTGATATCCAGTGACCACCATTAGACATGAGTCTAAATGAGGCTTCAGAAGACTGAAGACCCCAGCCAGTAAGTGATCTGTAGGTTTAAGTCTACCAGCTGATGTCACAAACATCACGGAGCAGATCCAAATGTGAACTCAGCCCTCGACTTTTGAATTTTCCCTGTGAAGGCTGAGTTGAGCTGATATGAACAATTCCCACAGAACCTTTCTCAAACCGCTGATTTCAAAGAAAAATCTTGTCATTCTTTAAGGCCATTTTCTTCTGAGTCATTGTATAGGCTCTAGTAAATAGCCGGAACATGTTTTGACTCTAGGATGTGAAATATAGCAAAAGGAAAGCTGACACAAGTGTCAGGAGGCTTAGAAACAGAGGTAGTGGGTATGGAAAGTGGCTTTAGGGCAGAATTAGTGAAAGCTTGAGGCAGTTCAGAGAGACCTTTAGAGAAAACGGGCTTGAAAAAGACTTTTGTTGAGGCCTTAAAAGAAAGAGAGGAAAATGTTATTGGAAGCTGGAGGAAGGGGACTCTTGTTATATAGTAACAGAAAGTTTAGCAACAATGTCTCCTGAAATGAGGTAGAAAACAGGAAATATACCTATTTTTTGGCTAAGGAGTTTTGCAGAAAGAGTTTAAAGTGCTTTGCCTTCTGTCTGCTTCTAACTGCATGTAGTAAAATGCAAGGAAGAGGGATGAGCTAAAGAAAGAACTGTTAAATATAAAGTCTCCAGGACTAGCTGGGTTGGAAAAGAAAACTGTTTCTCATTCCCAGCCTCTCCAGATGGCAAATGATGCTAAATTAAGACATGGATTCTGAGCAGAGATCAAATCCAGGGTGCTGTCAAGAAAATGATATAAAAACCTTTTGTTAAGACCCCATAAGTCTTGAGATAGTGCCTTATAGATTATTTTGCACAGACAAAAGTCAAAATGGTGTGCTTTACTGATTCTTTCTGTAAAACAGTAAAGTTTCTGAGAATCTTAGGAGTGGTATTCTTAAAGAGACCTAAGTTTTAAAAAGGCTCATTTCAATGAGATTTGGGCATATGGCTTTTGTTTAATGAAGCAGATTATAAATTGATTCATAAGAAACCCACAAAATGTTTGAAGGAATTTTATCACTTTGTACTGAAAGGGATAAAGATAGAACACAATTAAAAGAAATCTCTTAACCCGCAGACATCTACAGGAAGGAAGCAGGCCAAGAAAATGACTCAACTGGAAAGATGACCTACATTTTATGAAATAGAAAAAAATTGCCAGTGAGTTGGTAGAACCAAAACGTAGAGCAAAGAGCTTTAGAGAATTCCTAGTTGGTTTGTTTGAGTCCAAATCAAGGAACTAGTAACATATAATTGGCTATATTTCATGATTGTTACAGACCAGAGAGTTCCATGTTTTGTTTATTTTCCTCTTTTTGAATGTGAGTGTTTTTAATGTTTTTCTCCATCTATGACATCTTGTAAATCAGGTGTATATGGAGCAAAGAAATCATCTGTTTAGTTTGTGGACCCAATCTTCAGATTGAAAGGACTAGGGCACTCAAGATGGTAAACCCAAGGAACCACACTCGAGGGACTTTATTTGACATAAATAGATCCTAGACCTCAGGGCAGAGCCCAGTGATCTTGGGAAAAGGGTCTCAGAAAAGGAATGTATTTTGCATGCAGAACAAATGCAAATGGCTGTAACCTAAATATGGATTGGGGTAGATTTCAATTTCCAATACAGTAATGGCCTCTACAATACTTTTGGTATCAAAAGCTCTCATGGAAACTTGCCAATCCTCTGTTAGTGAAATATGTGCTCATCACCTAACCTAGATAAGTCTTTGTGACTCCCTCAAAAAATAGAATCCCACAAAGTGATACTGTGAGACACTGAAGGCAGGATTGCAGAAAAAAAAAAAACCCAGATATTCCATTTGGCTCCTTTTTATCTTGAAATGCTTGTCTTTGGAATCCAGGTCCCATATTGTAGGGAAGCCCAATCAATAGGTGGAGGCCACATATAGATGTTCTGACTCATGCCAACACCTAAGATCTCAGGTAGGAGCCAGAATCAATTGTCAGACTTGTGAATAAAGGAGCTTTCAGATGATTTTGCCTCAGTCTTTAAACTTCTCCAAACTCAATTATCCCTAACAAATCTTTGCCTTCTCTCTTTCCTCTTTCTCCTTCTGATCAAATTATAGAATCATGAAAACAATAAATATCATTTCTTAAACCATTGAATTATGAGGTGATAATTGATAACACGACAAGAAAACTAAGATAGAATCATCATCTCCTTTACTAATGAGAGAGTATACTGACAGCTACATAATATGCAAGTGGTAGAACTGAGCTGTCAACCCCAGTGTGTCTGAATTCAAAGTTTGAGTTCCTTGTAGTCTTTGATCCACTCCTCTAAAAAGACTTAGGTTAGCTAGAAAGACATTGAGTTAAATTTGAAAGTCCATTAAGCTCTAGTCTGAGAATATTGAGCCTAATGGAACAAAGACAAGAGATTTGTAACCTGCCAGATGTCGATGCCTTCCTTGAAAATAAGACATGTTTTGTGGCTAAAAAGTTTTACAGTCAAATCCTCATCTTATATTTACAAGCTTTCCTGAAGACTTGAGCAAGCTATGTAATTTCTTTGTGTGTAAATTTCCTCACTTAGGAAATAAGGACATAATATCTTTCTTGCCAGATTTTTGTTAGGAATATACTTTTTGTATGGAAATAGGGAAAACTAGTATTATTAGTCTGAATATCTTAACATAGTCACCTGAAGGTCATGCTGGAAGTTGAGTAGCACACTGGTTGCTTTTTGATCCCTGAAAAAAGCATTGACTCTGTACTCAGCTATTGCCTGTCTCTCTTTTGAAACCTTTCTGCCACTTACCATTTCTTCTCCACCTTCAGGATGGGCCCTCATGCGCTCAGGGTATCTGGTATCAGGAGTCTGTGACACCTCCTACTCCTCAAAAAAGTGCTCACATTTCAGGCCCCTGCCACAAAAAATTTTTTCCTTGAAATTTAGCTAAATCTGACTATTTGTTTGATGACAGTCAGGTGCCATGTGGCATAACCTCATGAGACCTTTGCACTTTAAAAGAACAGCTCATTAATTACTTTGAATCTCTGATAGACTTAGTGGGGGAGACAATTTTGTTCCCAGAGTTCTTTGCCTACTCTCTCTCCTCCCACAATAAGAAAAAAATTCTTGAAAGTTACTTTGTAACCTCGCTGTACTCCTTTGGGAAAACATTATTACCCTGATGGAATCCAATAGAATTTGTTGCCTTTAAAAAAAAACTGAGGTTCACAGTAGAACACAAATTAAATTAATTTTAAAATTATGGAAATTTTTTCCTATATATCATCCTCGAATAGTATATCTGTGGGGAGACAGGACCACCATTTATTGACCACCTTGACATGACAGATGCTTGATGTAACTCATTTAATGCTATCAGCTGCCTACATATTTACCTTCTGGATTAACCAAATTTTATCTTTGTAAAAGTACATTAACTATTACATGATTACTTCTGTTTGAGAGAGGAGAGAGAGAAGGATATATGCTCTTGTTCTTTTGACTATGGCACTGATTTTTCACTCCAGCTCAACACTAAAGTACAAAAGCATTTTCCTACACTGTTCTGTGGAAGGTCATTAGGTAGAACCTGCAAAGAACAAAGTACACATCTAAAGGTCCTTTGGCAAGGCAGTTGATCTGTAAGAATGCAAGGCAGATTTTTACGGTTCAGAATAAAAATAAGGGAGATGAACAAAGGGAACAGAAGTGGATACAACTTGTGTAATATCACACATATCTATGCATTAATGCTGCCCCCAAGAGATATGAAATAAAATTTAAAATGCATTGTAATGTAGTAAGACTATAAACAACTTTGTGCTAAACAGTACTGAGTAGCTCCCACCCAAAATCTCTGACTCTATTTCCAGTCAACACACAGTTCTCCTGTTCATTATGATCTTTGTGGATTTATTATTTGGGAATTTTATTTTGTTTAAGCATTTCATCTTGTAGTAATTAAACTCACAAATTTGTCATTGTGACCTTCCACTTTCTTTAAACCTCATCTCTCTCCCTGTAATTGCCAATCTTTGGTCAGTGGTCATGTCAGCATCAGTGTCACTATATGGTGCCAGTACCTCTCTAGGCTTAAAGCTCCTGTATTTGGCTGTATCAGAATTATCTGGGGAACTTTGGAAAATTACAGATGTCTAAGGCCCATTCAGAGTTACTCTTTCATAATGTGTTTTATATAGCTACCAAAGTCAAGTTTGTTACTTGCCACTCACAAAGGCCAATGGCTAGAGGAAAAATTGTTGGAACAAGGGAAAAAAAATCTGTAAAATTAGCAGATCAGAGAAGAGGGAAGAATATTGCTATTCTGGAGGGGTCACAGGCCCAAGGCTTAGATAAGGATTTGGGAAACAGTCTTTGTAGTCTCAGACTGGTGAGGGGACAAGGGAGTCACAAGTTCTGTGGTGGTCAGTTTTTCTCATGCATCGATCAGAAAGCTGCTATTATCAGAATGTCAATCTAAAGAAAGGTTACTGATTAAGTTCTATGACTCATATCTTTTTAGTTTCTTTTCCCAGGAATAGTTAACCTTGCAGCTTAAAATGTAGAACAGAGAAGAGAACAGAAAGCAATTTTTGCTGGATAATAATTTTAATCCATGAGGAGATTTCTGTCAGAGATGTCATGAGCGGCAAAGCTAGTAAAAGACTGATAATGCATGCACAGAAGCATGACCTCCAAAATCAGTGACTTTAAAAATCAACTGAAGGCAAGTGAAACTAGAAGGCTTACTCTTGTTTACATTTCTCTTGGTTACAATAACTGCCCCTTCTTTTCCGTTGTCATTACTACTACCCAGTTCTGAAACTTTCTCCTCTGCTTGGTTATAGATCAATTTCTGTCTCCAGTTAGTTTCTCAACACCTCAAGAATGCTTTTGCTTGATTAATTTTTCTAAAATAGTATGCCACACATGTCATCCCAATATTCAGTCACTGTGAATGTATCTTTTTCCCCTAGAAACATAATTTTATATGTAAAACATAAGACTTCTGCTAATTGGCCTTCACATACTCTTCCAGCATATTTTAGTTCTTATCTGATTTAACTTCATACCAGCCTGGTAAGCCCATCTGTCTTAGTCAGCTCAGGGTGCTATAACAAAGCACCATAGACTGAGTGGCTTGAACAACAAACATTACTTCTTACATATCTTGAGCCCAAGAAGTTCAGCATGAAGTTCCTAGAAGACAGTATTTGTGAGCGTCTTCTTCTTTTCCTGGTTAACGGACAGTTGCCTTCTTACTATAGCTTCATGTGGAGCAAAAGAGAAGGCTCCAGAGCCAATTCTTCTTATAAAGGAACTTAATAACCATCACCATGGCTCTCCATGACTCCATCTAAACCTATTTACCTCTCCAGGGCCACTTCTTAATACCGTTGCATTAGTGCTTAGAGCTTCACCATATGAATATGAGGGGAAAAACAAGCATTCACTCCACTGTCGCGCGCCTATCCCGGCCGGCAGGAAGACCCACGACCCGTAATGGCGGTGAGCAAGCTTTAATCGTTCCCCGAGCTGTTCGCCCCGAGAAGCCTCTCAATGTCCACCACGTGTGGATCTCCCCGTGCTTCTCTGTCTCTGTCTTCTTCTCTTCTTATTCCTCTTCTGTTCTTCTTCTTTCTGTCTGGCTCGCAGGCGGGAGCCCACATAAATACTATCTCAATACCCAATCAGATTACAGCAGGGGATACATTTTCATTGGTTGGCGTCACGAGTGACTAGGCATACATCATCTCAGGCGGGGTTACAGCTAACACGGAAGCAGGATATGGGCGCCATCTTGGCTCACTCGAAGGGCAGGGTAATTTTAGCCAGGCTTCAAACTCTACATACAGGCCGCTAGTCTCAGAGCACAGCATAACCCCGAGGATGGCTCCTCACA
>RJWM01007318.1:0-78896 GCA_004363535.1 Dasyprocta punctata
AGCAGATTTTGATCCTTAACTCTGTGAACTAAAAAAAAAAAAAAAACCCTAGTGAAATATGATTGTTTCTTGGCCTCTCTGTAAGACACTGGTGATCAAGGACCAAGATGGATACAAAGAAACAAGCATAACCAAGCACCAATCATCTGCTAAGGGAATCAACGCCTCAACAGAGGGGGCATGGAACTTCAAGCAAGGGCTTCCCCTTCGACTAACCCTGCTTTGCCTTAACAGCGGCCCCTGCCCATGCAGCCTCAACAGCAGCTATCTCAGCTAAAATGACTGGGCGCTTTCTCCCAGCAATCCAGAGGACCAGAGGAAGTAAAAGGTGAAAGGAGGAAGTCCTTGCAAAGCAGAAAGGGCGCGGGCAGCCACGCTGCAGGCACGAACAGGGCTATTAGAAGGCCAGATGCGGGGACTGTGGAGGCGAAGAGTCAGGAGATGCCACCTCCCCTCCAGCACTCTGGCAGTCTCACGGGAGACAATTAACGCAATGTCACCAAAAGCAAACCTCAGCCTTTGACCAGTCCCTGCAAGGCGAAAAATTGCTTTTCATACACAGTTGTCAGGAAACCTGCTGAACAAAAGCATCTGCCAAATTTTCTGGCCTAAAGATGGATTTCCAGTGAATGTCAACAAAATTTACAGCTAGATACATATAAAAGCAGTCTGAATATCTGCCAGCTACCTCATATTATCAATATTAAGCTAAGCTGTCTGTTCAAAAAAAAAAAAACTGCACAGGTTAAGCAAGTTTTTTTTTAATACATGCGATGTTCACAGAGAGTCTTGATTAGAAAGAATTACAATTGATTTGTAGACGATATCCTTTATCGGGAACATAGCAAGCTACTACTCAGCGATATTTGCTTTTTGTAGACAAGCTACCATGAGGAAAACAACCTTACAGATGAATGCACGAGCAGCCTTTTTTTTTTTTTTTTTTTTTTTTTTTTTTTTTTTTTTTTTTTTTTTTTTTTTTTTTTTTTTTTTTGCCTTCTGCAATTTGGATTGTTCCCAAAATCACTTTCAGTTTTGCCAATCCATTAGAAGGATTCACAGAATTCACTGAAAGGGGTTGCACTCGTGGTTACATGGTATTACAGCTAAAAGATACACAGCAAAATCAGACGAGGGAAGAGAAGTAGCAGGCAAAATCCAGGGAGCTTCCAAATACGGAGTTCCCTTTGTTTTCTCCCGATGGAGTCGTGGATAGCACTTCTCTTCGGAATAACATGCGACAACATGAACAGACTCTAACCAACTAGAGTTCACGGGACCCTCCAGGTCCAAGATTTTATGAAGGCGCTGTCTTACAGACACCTGTTGACTGCCCATGAGGCTGATGAAAGATGGATCAAGATCATGCTGATAACGTGTAACCCAAAGCCCCCATCTACATTGTATGATTGTTTTTGCAGAAACCTCCATTCACATGTTGTTACTGATTGACTGAAAGTCCCATCTTGTCCCCATCAGGCAGGACATTTTAAGATGAGAAAGTTCTTCCTAGAAACCAAGGTCAAAGGCCAGACCTCCCTCTAGACAAGGTGTGATTACGTAGACACCTTATTTGTTGAATGTAGACTACAATGGGAACTGAGAATAGATTCCAGTCTTTTAATTGTTTCAGTATGGTCTTCCTATTCTTTCTCTTCCTGTCATTCAAATACAAACTAATCAAGTAACTTTTTTTATAGTTAAACTGGCTAATAAAAGGAGATATTCATAGTTCTTTTATGAGTGTCTAAATATTTCTGAAAGAAAAATGTAGTATGAGGCCTGGAAACAGAAAATTATCTTACTATGAACTCTAGGCAAAACTCTAAAGTCTATTTAACAATATCCATTTATGTGAGCTGAGTCAACAGTAAAGTTTGGTAAACTAAAGCCTAAATACGTGAAAAAGTGAGCACCAATGAAATAAAACATAATTGAGGATACCTTATGCAAAAGAAAATCAGTATGGGGATAAAAATGTAATACCAACTTTAGAATCCAAATTGAAGTGATTTTAAGACATCAAAACTTTAGCAGAGAAAAAGAAGGAATGTGGGATTTAGCTCAGCAGTCCAAGCACTTGCTTGGTAGGCGCAAGGTCTTGAGTATGATCCCCGGTACCAAAATGTGAGTGAATAATGGATCATTGCAATGGCACCTTGCATTTTAAATCTTGAATCAAGATTTGTTTCCTAACCCAATAAAGAATGATAAATATTAAAGGATTTTCTTAAGGGTATTTTATTCTTGCTTAAGCAAATATGCATTTTATCTCTTATGCCACTTACAAATTTTCTAATGAATATTATACATGGATTAAAGTTACATTATGGCTATTGTTGTTAACTTTTAAAATTTTGAGGAGTATTTTACATAGAACAATGTCACAAACATTTATTATATACCCATGAAATCAATTATTTAAAGCTGCACATTGTTATTTTTTTATTTAAGAGAAAAAAGACACATATAAGAAAGAGAAAAAGCAAAAGAGACAAACAAATGACAACAGCAAATCCATAACAGTAACATTATAGGTTTACAAAACAAGATGATAGGAACTTGACAATGGTTGCAATATTGTGTGTCATTACCTTCAACAAGGTTGTTTGCATTAACAGATATAGACATGTAAAATTGATCTAATCATATGAGTATTAACTGATCTTTCTCAATAACTAATACATTCAGCAGTATAGTCATTTTAGCTATCTTACATATATATATATATATATATATATGTTATCTTACATATATATATATATATATATATACGTATATATATATATATATATATACAAATTTATGTCTTTTTCCTTTTCCCTTCTTTCTTTCCTCCTTTTCCCTTTCCCAATTACTTTTGCTCTTTGAGCAGTTTTTTAACCTTACACAGTATTTATTGTAGATTTTGGATCATATATACTTTTTCAGTTTCTTACACTAGGGAGACAATATGGTATTTACACATGTGGGTTTGATTTATCTCACTTATGCGTATGGTCTCAAGTTGTGTCCATTTACTTATAAAAGTCTCAATACAATCTTTCTTGATAGCTGATTAGTACTCCATTGTATAAAAATGCCACATCTTTTTTATCCATTCCTTGATTGATGGGCACTTGGATTGTTTCCAAGATCTGGCTGTTACAAATTGGGTTGCTATAAACATGGGTGCACAGATATCACTGTGGTGTGATGTTTTCAGTTCTTCTGGGAAAATGCCCAGAAGTGGGATAGCTGGGTCAAATGGGATCTCTAATCCTTGCTTCTTGAGGAATCTCCACTCTGATTTCCACAGTGGTTGCACCAGTCTACACTCCCACCAACAGTGGAGAAGAGTTCCTTTCTCCCCACAGCCCCTCCAGCATTTGTTGTTGGTTAATTTTTTTAATCTTGGGAGAAGATTGAGTGACTCAAACTTTAAATATTTTTTCAAACATCTTTTTAAATTGTTTATGAAAGTGATCACTACCCACTGGTTTTTAAACCACATTTTAAAAATACTTAATATCCATCTATGGAAAGTAATAGACTTTCATGTTTTAAAACATAAGTTATGTGATTGTCCAGAGAGGAAAAAAATAATATATTAAAATTTAAGTATTTACCAACCATGCTTATCAAGTGTTTTCTCACTTCAGATCTGTTTTGTGTGATGGAATTGAAGTCCCTTTGTCTTATTCTTCTACACTACCTGATGTTGAATTTAGCGTAGCTCTTTTCCAACTATATATATATATATAGATAGATAGATATAGATATATATAGTTATATAGTTATACAGTTATATATATGTGTGTGTATATATATATATCCATTCAGAATATATGTTTTAAGATATTGTGGTTTAAAATTTTATATAGTCTTTTTCTCCGTGCCTGACCTCTGCTGAATCTCTCTCTCTCACTCTCTCTTTCTCTCTCTCACTCTCTCTCTCTTGTCTTTTTGAGACAGGGTCTCACTATGTAGTTCAGGCTGACCTTGAATTCACTTTGTAGCCAGGCTGGTCTTGAACTCGCAATGATCCTCCTGTCTCAGCCTCCCAAGTGCTGCAATTACAGGCATGCACCACCACACCCGACTGACTGCTGAATTTCTAATGCTTCTTTCTTCAATTTTTTTTCTCAGTTGATTTGGAAGCTGTATATTTCATATTTCTATTCTTTTAGTGGTTGAGTTTGCTTGCACTTTAGCATACAGAGTTAACTGCAAATTTCTCAAAAAAGTTTAAATATATTCAGAAACCTCTTCTCAAAGAAATAGAAATTTAATATTGTTTGTATACCCAATGAGCAACTTTTTACCTCATGGTTACATAAACGTGTCATCTTCCTTGTTTTGTTTTGAGTTTTTCTTTATGGTTTTATTAATACACAAGCACGTACACACACACACACACATACTGTTTTCCTTTGATTTCTTTATTTGCCAGCTAATTATTCCAAAATGCACCACTTTCTGTGTTTGCCTTCCTTTTCTATCTTTCCCAATGGATTAACTTTTTCTTTTGTTCAAAGCCATTCTTTAGTCCTTTCTTTAGTGTGAGTCTGTGGGTGGCAAGCTTTCTTAGCTGAGGTATGTTTTAAAATGTGTTCAGGGTTTTTGAATAATAGCAGTGTTAACCCAAAGGGTTGAGCTGTCAAAGAACACTTCTGCACATTATAGATCTTACCCAGCACCAAACTTTATTAATGATTCAAAAGATACAGGCAAGAAGCAGGCTCAGGCAAGACATTCATTTCCTGCAGGGACACAAGACTAAATGCAGCTTCCAAAAATGCGCCTTTCCCTACTTTAGGATGAATTTTCATCTCAAATAAACAGAACAGTATTGAAAAATATATGCTTATTGTTTACAGAGAAAACCTTTTGGAATTTGGAGCTGTTTTGTTTCTGTACCCTGGTAATTATAGAGGTTGGGAACTGCTTAGGTGACTACCACCCCACTGTCCATTACTGAACAAGCCATGCCCCATACTTCAATGAGATCCAAATTCACTTACAATGAGCAATCTAGTGATACCAAATATATAGTATAAAAATGTATTTTCTTTGCAAAGACTCCCTGTCTATAGTATGTGCTGTTACTGTGATACGGTCGTCAGTTCAAGGTCAACTGGCATGGTTAGAAGGACACTGTAGGTCATCTATACCCACTGGATGCCCTCATTAGAGAAGAAGTGAGCTACAGATTTGATGTGAAACCTTTTACTCTTGGTGGGTTTATAGGATTTAGAATTTCTGGCTCAATAGATTTGTTTGTTTACTTGCCTTTTCCTTACCAAGTTGAAGCTATCCTTTCATTATCTCTTGATACCCTGTAGTTGCTAATGAGAAATCTGCTGTCAGTCTAATTACGTTCCTTTGTAGGTTATCTATCCACTCTTCCTGCTAGCTTTTATGATAGTCTCCTTATTATTGTCCTCTGCAAGTACTTTGCAAGGCTATGTTTGATTATGTATTTAATTTCACTTATTTCAACAGTACTCACTGTGTACATTTAATTTTAATATTCATATGTCTCAACACTTTTCTTACAAGTACTACTTCCCCTATAATTATTCCTGGTTTTCTTCTGCTGAAATTCATTTCAGACAGTTGTTGGAGCCTTTCAGTGTCCCATAAGTTTCTCCTAACTATACATATATTCATATATGTACTTTTCAAAAATTAGTTTATCACTCTCCTTTTTTTTTTTTTTTTTTTTTTGTGGCACCAGGGATTGAACTTACAACCTCGCACCTGTCAGACAGGCACTTAAGTAACTGAGCCAAACTCCAGGCCCTGGTTTTTTGAGGCAGGGTCACACTATGTAGCTCAGGCCGGCTTTGTGCTCGTGTTGTAGCCCAAGCCGGCCTCGAACTCACAACGCTTCTCCTACCTCAGCCTCCCAAGTGCTGCGATTAAAGGCATGCGCCACCAAGCCCGGCTTACTTTATCACTCTCCTGAAGATGCATTCCTATATGCTTCCTCATTCTCTGTTCCACTGTCCCAGGATCAAAGTTTCCTTTACCTTTGGACTTTTAATCATTCATGCATAGAACACCTAGGATATCTTTCCATATTTGTATGTTTTGTTTCATTTCTACCTGTTTGCTTTATAGTTTCTTCTTATTCTGAATGGATGCCTGAACCTGAATTCTACTTTAGAGAAGGACATTAACATTCTTTCTTTCTAGCAATCAAAATGAAGCAATAATGGCTTTTTTCCACTGCTGAGCATCCCTGATGTTCTAATTGACAGTAGATGGTTTACAAAGAATGGAGGTGCATTTTGATCCATGTCTTTAGAGGCACACAAGTTTAACAACATGGAGCCCACATCTCATTTAGCTTCTGGGAAGGGCCTTGTGAGTCTTCAACTCATGGTAGAAAGACAGAATTTCAAGCAAGGGTGCAAGGCATTAAAAACAGGGTCGGAGTCCTGAGGTAGCTAAGCCATTCTCCCATGAAAGACATTCATGAAAACATCACCCTTGTAGCCCAAACACCTTCCACCAACCCTCTACAATACTGGCCATTGAGAAATTGTTTCCAACACATGAACTTTTGGTAGATTTTGAAACACACTCTAAATACTGCACCTACCATCTGCATAGAAGTTTCTATTGCATCATGTCTTTTGAACGAATAGCAAAGGAATATCTGCAGATTGGTCAACTGCATTCTAGTACCTGGGCGGTGGGGGGCAGGGCAGTGGGAGACAGAATCAATCACATTGCTTCCATTTTCAACTCTCTAAAATAACTTAGAGTACTAAGAAATAATCAATATATCCTTGTGACACACAAGTCCCTGTAGGCCATTTACGTTTAATCTTTGATACCTGCACTCAAGAGTCTGAGACAGAAAGATAGTGACTGAGTTCAAGACCAGCCTGGGCTACACTGTGAGTTTCAGGCCAGTCTGAATCACACAAAGAAATTTTTTCTAAAAAACAAAAATAAAAAATTAAGTAAGGCTATACTTAGGTTGACTTGTCTATAAATAGTGGGGGAAATGGAATAAATGAAAGCTCAAATTTACACATATTTCCAAATTAGGAAAACAAATTCTAATCCAGGTGATTAGTAGACCTATTTAAACCATTAATCAATACTGCTCCATTTCTTAGATCTCTTATTTCTTCTGTTACTGCACGCACAAACTCCACGACAGATTTTAAATAAGAAGAGTCAAAGGAAGCATGGATATAGCCCAATTCAATTCTTGTAAATTTCTCTTCAATGCTAGTGCTACTGAAAACTGAACTGAAGGGGCATTTCAGTATGAGGGAGTAACAGGCCAAGAAGGGTCATGACATTTGGAGAGAACAAACATTTTGCAAAGTGATCTAGAACACAGGGTAGGTAAAAGTGACTGGTAGGCTTTAAGGTCAGAAGATAACTTGTGGAAAGTCAGAATGCCACGCTGAAATAAACACAAGGACATTGTTTTTTGGGGAATGAGGAACTATGGGTCCCCCAAATATCACCAACATGACCTATTGATAAGACAGTGCTGAATGTGTTGCTACCCTGGGGAAATGAGATGACTGCAACAGAATTGGTCATAACTCCCACGGAGATGTCAAAGTTAGATTTTATTGAGAATTTAACTTTTGGTTTAAAACAGTGTGCAGGGTGGGGATTTGGTTAAAACTGGGGAAGGATGGCAATATAATCATTTTAGATTGGGGAATAAAAGAGGGGATTTTAGGATTTTGAAACAGGAAGTTCAAAAAGTCTTAAAGAGCAATCTACTGATGCTTCTTATTGAAAGTCTTTCAGAAAGTACTGTAATGAAGAGCAACTTTCATTTTTCTATTCATCTAGAATTTCCCTATGTTAGTTAAGACAGTGAATTAGTAATGTCACATTAATTGAGCAAGTAAGTTGTGTATGCATAGAGGGTTTCATTTCTCAATGTCAGCGGCACTGGAGGTTCTTGAGAAGGGACATAGCACAAGAAGTGTATTTTACAAAGATTTCTTTCTAGCATGTGCAAAATGCAATGAAAAGCTCTGTGAGGAACAAAAAGCAGCATTAGCTGAGAAACTGTTTTGCGATCACAATTAGTAAATGTACCTGAGCATATGAAACAAAATGAGGAGGGAGACAAAGTAAAAAACTAAACAGTTTTGCAGGTTGGAAGTGATGGGGTGAGGGAAAGTTAAAGGCTGTTAAGAAGAGCCAGAAATTCAAGATGTTAAATTTTTAAATCTGACTGACTACAGAAGAGCAGATTTTCTCACATATTTCTTTAGGATTTCCCCATTCATCACCATGATTTCAGCACTGCCTTTGTAAGTCTAGTGCGTATTAACCCTACTTGCAAAATAGAATGTAAAATACAATCCCTGGGCTCTATTCCAAAACAATTGAACCTATGTGGGTGGAGATAGGGTTTGGGCATCAGAATTTTTGCAGCTGCGTAAGTGACTTCGATACACCATGAGTGTGTAGTCCATGAAGGGTGATAGTGAGACTGAATGCATGGTTCTTGACTTCAAGGAACTTTGGACCGTGATGGGAAAAAAGACACTTTATTTTACCCAAATTTGTGATATTGCCAAGTCCTTCAAGACGTTCTGATGGTAGCAGTACTAACGTGACTTGACTTTACAGTTTCAAAATAAATTTAAGGTGAATACATTTTTTAAAATTATGTTAGCATCTGTTCTTCATCCAGTAATATTAACATAGGCACTACCTCAGTGAAGAAACACGAGCAGAAGCGTGGTCATATACAGTGGCTATTGAATTAATTTAGGCAGCTTGATGAGTATTACCAAACATAGATACCACTTTGATAATTTTTGCATCCTGAATTTAATGAATTTAATGCCTTTATTTCTGCCAGACATATGCTTCTTTACAGAAAGGTTTCAGATCTCTGCCATTTCTTCAATTAAATCAGTTGTCCTTTTCATTCTGTCCAAGATCTCTCTCACTGCATTAGCTAGACTGCAGACAAAGGTCTCAGCTAGGTCTGCAATGATGTAAGTGCTTCTGATGAAAGATTTTTCCCCCCTAGATAATTCTAATTCCGCTTACTGCTTTTCATTTACAGCTCCCTATTTTCTTGCAGATTCTAAATTCAAGTAGAGGATCTTCTCATCTCAGAAAGTTAAACATCTGTTAATAAAAAATGACCGAAAGTAAAGTACTGGGTAGACTTTAATTATACAGCAAATCATGTTTTTTTTTAATAGTTTACAATGTGATCTACTAACTAAACGTGATGCACTCTATCTAAAAAAAAAAATTCAACTTTATCCTGATGCAACAACCAAATTATCTTAATGGGTGTCCAAGTGCCAAATTAGATGAATGCCTTCCCCCCGAGTCATTTTCTGATAAAGACACATCGTTTTAGTTGCAGGATGACAAACTATGTGTTCAAAGTGACAAATCATTTAATTAAAATTTACAAGCGGTTAAATACTGTTTGACCCAAATGGAGGCTCTTATCATGAATCAATTTCAGAGGATGAACAGGCTGTGCAGAAAAACCAATCCCGAGTCATCATCCCACTTCGAACACATTGCACAGTCTCTTTACCGTGGTGATTTTGAACACCTCTTCAGGTTAGAGGCAGTTTTTACCTGGTTCAAAAAGAATTTCAATCTCATTGAAAAGAATTTAACAGTTTTACTTAATACTTAAGCTCTATTCAGATTCATGAATATTTAATATCACGTACAACGTTCAAGCAAAATGTTCTTCTATCTTAAGAGAAAATAGCTAAAATTTTGATGAGTGATGGTTTTTTATTGCATATACAGGCCAATGGAAATTGCAATCATCTTTCATGAAAAGGCTGGGTAGTTTTTATTGTTTGAGAATAAGGGTGGCCATTGCATTTACTTACTAATACAGTAAATGTAAAATTGCTTAAGTAACATGCTGTATTATTTATGCTGCCAACCACATAATGCGAGGGTGGTTTCATAAAAAATATAAATTAGAGAAATTTCACATGCCAGCAGGCTGTAGATCTGTTTTATGACTCTGACTTAGCAGGTGCCCTTCTATTTTAGTCATGCCCTGTAATGAAGTACATATTTAAGCAGTATTGAAATGCAGATAAAAAATATGATGGATGGAAGGCAAGTCAGTTCCTTTCTCCAGTGACGCTGTACTTCACAAGCTCCATCATTAGCAGTTAATGACTTGGGATTCTTTTCATCAATTCATCTCAACTTTTTTTTTTTGCTCAAGGTTTTTTTTTTTTCCTCCCCCATGCCAAGGTAGATAATGTCTTAAGAAATGTGTTTGTTCAATTTTGAGTAGTAAGACATTTAACACTGCTGCATTCATCAGATTTGAAAACTTCATGGTGAATAAGAAAATCTATTTGTAATCAGGGTGAGATATATTCCACAGCACTCATTGTCTAAGCTGACCTAATAAGTAGAATACACTTAAATCGTTCGGGCAATCCATTTGGGACCCCTTTCTGTCTATCAAGAACTATTTCTGTTCTCCATTCTCCCATTCCTATTTCACGTCCCTTTTCTCCAATAAATTTTCCTACTCTTAAAAAAGATGAATAAGTAAAACAACCAAAAACAATATAAATTTTTCACCCTGAGATATAGGAAAAGACATGATAAACATGCTTAAAAGCACAGGATTTTTACTAGAAATAATAACAAAGTATTATTTACATCATGCTCTATGAATCCATTTAAAATACAAAAAGCTAATGAAGTTGGATTTATAAAACCAATATTCAATGGCTACCATTAAATACTTAACATTTAAATGTCCTATAGGCAACTCAAAAGGTTTGTTTGCAATTCCAGTTAATTCAACAGGTAGCTATGATTTTGACAAGCAATTTGTTTCAAATAGGAAAATATTTTATAAGAGGTCAAATGTATAAAATGTTTCATCCTCAGTCGAAATCAACGGTTCACCTAATGTCTGTAGTGCTTTTACAGTTTTCTAAAAAACATACAACCTCTTATTATCTATGGTAGTCATAAATAATTGTCAAAAATGCAAATGAGAAAAATTCTGCCAAATTAAAATAATTAGTTCACTAGGTAAATTTTCTTCTCATATTAAAAGCCACTTACTTGCTAAAATATGACACTGAAAGATGAAGAGATTCTTCGGCATACTGTTACAGAAACATTATTGAAATATGACTCTGAAATACAAACACAAATGATAGATTACAAGTGGAATGCAGATTATATAATTTTCTGGCTCTTCATTTACTACCTTGTTTTCCATTTTTACACCCATGACACCTATTTGAGCAAACTAACAGATCTCAGGCATGTTTTTCTTACACCATAATCACTTCAAATACAACCTCAGGATTCATTCAAATCTAACCCAATAATCCAGGCTTCAGCTTTGGGCCCAAACATGTAACTACTAAGGAGACATAAGCCAATTTTTCTTGCTTTCCTCTGATCGATTAATTTTATAAGGCATTTTTCTATGCATATATAGTTTCCATAAATACTTTCAGTGGACAGATACTCAATCTTCTGTGATGACATGTAAAACAAAAATCCATTAAAGTTATGAAAAAGAGATTTCCAGATTGGTATAAGAGCCAGCTTATAGGTTTGAAGGTCTTGTAGACAAGGCTGTCCTCATCTTTGGACCACTCTGTGGAGCTGAATCACCCACAGCCTCCTCCAGCCACCAGAAGCTGAGGTTCCTGGCAGGTAATTTGTGGACTCCGCATGGCTCCCACCCACTGTCTCCATGACTACGCCCCGCCCCTTTCCCTGGCTCACTGTCCTCCCAGTGCTGAGCCATCCTTTGCCTTTGGCTGCACTGCTCACACTCCCTCTGCTGGCGCCTTGCTTCCCAAATGTCACGAGACTCTAGCCCTTTCTTTTCAAATCTTTATCCAATTACTGTTTGCTCTGACCAGATGTGTATATTGGTCCTATTTCCTGGTTCCCTCGTCTCCTGATCTACTTTGTGCATGGTGAATAGTGCATAGTGCATATCACATTCTGACTTCCCATTCGATTTAACTGTTTATTAAGTTCACAGGGAGGTGGTGGGAAATGTTAAGTAAACTCAGGAGCTGGGACTGGAGCAGAGAGGGCCTGGATGAAAGTAAGCGGCCAGTAAGTGCTGGTTAAGTGAAGGAATCACAGATAAGAAGCATATGTTTCCAGTAGCCAATAGGAGTAATAGAAAGAGAGATGGCATTCTAGTATATTGCTACCACCACTACTGTGACTTCTTTTACAAAGGGCTAACATTAGGTCCCTACATACAGTGTTCCAGGCACCGTAAACTCTTTTGCACACATCATCACATCGCTGTCCACTATCCCTCTTACTTGCATATTATTATCATGATTTTTTAGGTAAGGAGGCTGGGATCCAAAGAATTTAAGTGATCACAGGTCTGGGAAATGGAGAAATTAAGAATAAGCATGGATCTGTTTCTTCAAAGTCTTTACTATTAACCATTAGATAATACATTAAATATTCATCTCTAATATCAATTTGGTAAAAAAAATATTGCTCATTTTTCCTAATATTTTTTCAATATAGACTTCAATTTAAGGACCTTTAGGTATTCTCTCCATCATATTACTCCAGTTTGCATACCCATGGATGCCATGATTTCTCCCTGTGCACTGCCCCAATAAGAAAGCTTCATAACCAGAAATTAGTAACGACAGGAGCAGGAAAGGTCTTCAGAGTTGAAACCCATATCTAACTTAGTGAGTTCATCTGTGTCCAGATTTTAAGTGGGATGTAATCAAGTATAATCATTGCCTTTAAAAGACTGTCCATTCTTTTCCCTAAGTGAATATGTGTGTGCATTGTAAAAAGAGTTACAAAAGACCCAGGGCAGATCCAGTATCCAGATCCTAGCACATCAATGGCGTCCAGTGCACCCATTTCCAGCAGGATGCGCTGCTACCTAGATCCTGAAATAATCCAGTAGGCAGCTCAGAGATCCTCCTGACAGCCACTCAGGAAAGACCAGGAGTTCCATCAGGCCCCAGATGATCTTACTCTCCACTGCATGGTCCGCATCTAGTTAGTACAGTGGCTGAAACGAGTAAAACTCAGGAGTTGGCTCTCCTGTGTTCATTGCCATTGTTTTCATTGAAACCAGTTTTCCACTCTTGTCTTTCATTTATAATCCCACTAACTTTGCGGGAATTCAAAATACTTAATGAAGTAAAAGACACAAATTTTAAGGTCAGAAATGACATTCAAGCATGTCCAAAAGGATGCCAGAGTTCCATGTGGAATCCAAGGGAGGCTCTAAAAGACGTTTGTCTTAATCTTAATACTTTTACAGTGTGGATTTTCTCAAGATTAAGTGAACAGCCAACTCTGTTCTCCCCAGCACAACCGTGAGTCACAGGTCTTCGTGCTACATCCACTATCTGAGATCAAGTTTCCATTAGTTATTACATTAGAACCCACTGTGTAGCCTTCCTCCAGCATCAAGGCCCGGCAGTTCACAGCGTGAATTGCTCTGTCTCGTCACCGGAGGGAGGCGGCGTGTTTTAATTGAATTATGGAGAATGTAGTTTCCCAGATGAGTTCACTCACAGCTGTTCTTCATTCCCGGTGCTCTGTAACAGAAAAGGCTCTTTAATTTACACGCATGTGGGTTACATATGGGCTTAAATCTGTAACACAATTGCTATTTTCCGTTTCTGACAGATACTTTAAAAATACTATTTATTTAATGAATTTTGCAAAATTAAACCAAAATCAGGTGATGATACTAATGCACTTAAAACTGAAATGATCTGATAACATTCGTTGCTTCTCTTTATCTTTAACCCTTTCCTTTGGTGTACAACATTTTGTTATGTTTACCCTGAGTACATTCTACTTTCCTTTTAAAATTTACCATGCTACTAATGATGACTAAAAACCATGGCAACGTTTCTCAACCCAACAGATTTGCCATCCTCCCTTATTCATTGTGAGGAGTACCGAAAATCAAAATTTACTCATGTGACAATTTTTCAACCCTGACTTGATGATATGAACTGGATCAACTCTGACTATTGACAGTTTCTTTTTTCTTTTTTCTTTTTTCTACTCCTTAATGAAAAGACTAGTTCAAGAGCTTCTGACAGAGGATTGAAACTTGACTCCAATCTACTTTTATTAACTACATTTACCTTTGCAGATGTTTCAAAATCTAGTGGGAGTTCATAACTAAAAGCAGCAGCTCAAGACAGAAATGAGAGTAACTTTAACCTCCTCCAAAAAGAAATGCCTCAGTTCTGGACAGTTCTCCTTTGAGTTTCTGACCATACAGTTCATCTAACATAAGCTTATTTGCTTATTTATTTTTAGGATTCTTTTGAGCCCTTTCTTTCTAATTAGTCTGTGAATTCCTTAAGGATTAAGACAAGAGTCTAGCGCACAGAGACTTGTATGGTTGCATTACTTTTCCCCATGTTGAATTGCTTTATTTGAACTCTATATTTGCTTTCAACATACCACAGTAAGAAATGCATGACTTAAAAAAAAATTGTCCTGGGAAACCTACTCACTAAAACTCATGAAACCAAATGCAACCTGGTGTTAACGACTACTTAAAATGGACCCTGCCCATCTGTGCTCCTCAGGATTGGATGTGACAGTTCCATCAGTTTATGTCTCCTGCTAACATTACAGAGGGCACTTTGTCCTGTCTCCTTACCCCTGGACTCAGGAACTTACTGTCTCGTCATTCATTGCCACAGTAGGAAAAAGAAAACATGGCAAATCACAAACTTCTTAAAGCTTCTGTGCGAATGTCGTTGCTGTTCCCATTCCAAAGGACAGACTGAGTCTCATGACCTTGCCAAAATTCCACAGAGCAAGGAAGCATCACCAAGTCATGCCTGGAAGGCAATGAACAAGCATCTAATTAATCTCCCTAATGACTAAAACAGCACTTTGTTTAAAATAGTAGCCTGTGTGCTGTTTTTTGTTTTTGTTTTTTGTTTTTTTTAACTTTTTGCTTAAAGACAGAGTCTTACTAAGTTACACACACTGGGCTCACACTTGTGATCCTCTAGCCTCAACCTCCCTGAAGGCCAGGGATGTAACTTAGGGCAAAAGCCCTTGGTTCAGTCCCCAGTACCTATATAAGAAGGAGAACAAGGACTCCCAAAGTCATGTGTCACCTATTATCAACATATAAATTGAGATGGTGTCCTGTCCATAGGCTCGGTGCTGGGGCATTTAGAAGCACTTATTTAAGCTTCTGGAATGTATTTTGGAAACCAGGTTTCCAGGTTAAGATACCAGAATCTACCTTTTGGGTTTTCTTTATAAGCCCATAGAAGGATCATATGATTTCACCATATCCTGTATCTAAAGCAGACAAAAGTCTGTAATTTCCAGGAATTCCTTTAACTGTTTTAGGTTTTTGGTCTGTGGGAAGGAAAATGTTGGTTTAATTTTCTCTTACCCCAAGTCTTTAGGTTTTCTGAAATATGATAAAGCCCAAGTATCCTAACTCAAGGCTGCAAAGTTGTGCCTTAGACCTAGAGACCTTACAACCTCTGTCTGCTAGAAAATTCAGCAGAGCTCAGATGCCTTGGCTAGAGAGCTCTTCTGAGGGGATATATGACAGTCAATCATCTTGTGTATTGTAGGACTGTGATTTGGGAAAATTCAAAGTACGCCAAATCATGGGGAAACACTTATCTAAAAAAATGAGGACTGTCTCTGAACACTTGTGGAAGTACAGTCCAAGTCTGTTGAGAAGCTTGGTTGTGAGAATTTTTAGAGGCCAAGAGAAACTGGGAATTCATAGGACAAGGAATATAAAAGAAGGTATTTTTAAAACCTAACACTTAAAAACAACCAGCATCTTTAGGGATCTGAGAAAAGAGAGTGTACAGGTTAGGTATCACTGGCTGGATTAGAATTACTGTCTTATTTACCATCTAAGTTCCGGTACCAACCTCTACTCTCTATCAGGCTTTTAAATTCTCAGGATTGGAGTGTTGCAGGGTCTGTTATAGGGTGTAAGTATATCTGATGTCCTTAAGTTAATTATAAGCAGCATTCCTCTTTTAACGTCAAGTCTTAAAGGGTATTATTTCCAGTGAGGAAAAATAGTAGGATCTTTGAGATATATTTCTACCAGGGTGGCTCTTATTGGTCTTTTAATTTTACCTTATTTGTCCATACTGCAGTATTTATTTTTGTCTCCACAAGGGGAAGGAAGCATGTCAGACCTGGGTGTATGCATATTACAGCATTTAAGCAAGATATCATTCACCAGGCAGGAACCTGGACTTTTAGACATAATCAAAAGTGAATGGTTGAAGAGAAAGGTATCCTGGTTACAGCCTAAGGGTTGTGAGAAATAGCAAGTTACCTCTCTTTTAGTGACTCCTTTTCCCGAAATATAATGGCTGGAAGCACAGCCGGGGTTGAAAAGAAGGACCAAGAGACATGCACCAGTGTCCAGAAATAGGCTGGGCATTTTCATTTTTCGTTTTTCTGTATCCAGGGCTCCACTGTGGAGATGACAGTACAGCCAGAGATGGAAGGGAAAAAGTGTCTAGGGGAGCTGTAGTCTTGCTGGGCCAGCTGGTAAGGGTCTGATCCTTGGCACTGCCTTCTCAGGAGACAGTCTGAGTTGCAGTGGTCACCTTCATAATCAGGGCATGGCTTAGAGTTTAGTCATTGAGTTCCTCTTGGAGCCCCGAGAATCAAACTTAGAGGCCATTCTTTTAAGGCCACAACAAAGGCAGCCACTTTTCTTGGTCTGTTTATTTTTTCCCTTTGGCCTCCTCCTGGTCTCAACTATAAAATACTGAGGAGGTAATTTTTTGCTAAAGATCAAGTAAGTTATCTGGAATAAAAGCCATCTTTTGTAGCTTTTTCTTAATATCTGAGGCTGATTGGGTAATAAACTTTCTTTAAGAATAATCTGTGCTTCTGTCGAATCAGGAGCCAGGGAGGTGTGTTTCATCAATGCCTCTTGTAAACGATGTAAAGGTAGAGGGGTTCTCATCTTTCTTCTGATGAATACTTGACAACTTAAAATTATTAAAGGGCTTAACTCTCATCCTTGTTAGACCTTTAAGAATATATGTTTGAAAATATCTTTTAATCTCCTGTCTGGTTGGTAGACCAGTAGGAATCTTGTGTAGGGACTGTTTGGGCTCCAGTAGGAGCCAGCTGTTCCCCCGCCTGCCTGTCTTTCCAGCCTTTCAAATTTAACAATATGATATTTATCACTAAATGTAATAGCAGCTTGTAATGCTGCTTGTCTCTCATTAAAAGTCAGTGTTTGATTTAAGAATAACATTATATCTTTTTAGTCTAGTTTACAGATCTGAATAAGTCTGCTAAAGACTTAAACGGACTGATGAGGATCATCTGAAAATTTTCTAGATTTTTTTGATCTGTTTGATGTCACAGAGCAAAGAACACATGAACATGGGTAGTGCTGTATTCTCTATTTTCTCCTGTAAGGGATACTGTCTTTGAGGAGCTTGAGCAAAATAAGATATGGATGTATCGAGCCCAGTACAGGTTTCAGTTATGACAGGCTTAGAAGCCTCCCCTTAGAGCCTAGAGGACAAATGAACCTCAGGCTCAGTAACGGTGGATGAGGCTTTAAATAGGGTTGCCTTGGAAACCTTGCCCTTAGGAACCGAAAGGAAAGGGTGAGGAACCTCAGGCTTAGGAATGGGAGATGCATTGCACTGTGTCTTAAGGACCAAAGATGTCTGGTTTCCTGTGGCTTACACTTGCATTTTGAGTATAAGTAATGATTATCCCTTAATGCAAACAAAAGTCTGAACATAAGGTAATTTTGACCACTTTTTCTCTCCCTTGTAGTACAATTCTAGTTGTGAAATAGAACCATAATCAGTATTTCTCTCTGTATTTTATTTTATCTCTAGGAAGAAAGCAGGCCATGCATGGGTGCGGGAAAATACTAAACAGTTCTTCCTCAGTGTGTGAGGGTAGAACAATTTCTAGCACTTAAGAATATACTTTAAAAGAGTAAGAGCATTTGACTTTGAGTTTCCCATCTGAAACACAAGAGGAAAGTAGGCATCCCTTTTCGTCTCTACTTGGTTTGCATATCTTCTCAAAGGGTTCCACAAGGTGACCTGCTACGGAGCAGGTGGATGCTGTCTGGAAAGTGACCAGACGATAGGTCAGTTTGAGTTAGCCATCTTTATCAACTCACATCCTTACCTTTTCCAGAAACTCACATTTTTAATTCCAGCACATGTTTCTAAAAGCACAAGCTACAATTGATTCTAGCTGTAATAGTCATGTTGAAAGAAGGAAGTATTCCTAGAAAAATGATCAAGAGACTTGAACAACTGCTTTCCAATTTTTGGGAAGAAAATGAAGGAAAAAATCAAAGAGCAAATTGCAAGTGGTTGGAGGACTTCCTACCATATAAAAGAGATCGCCTCTAGGGATACATAGCTAGATAGGTGGATAGATAGATAGATAGATAGATGATAGATACAGATACAAGGAATGTAAGTAATGGCTCAGAAAAATCCTGCCCTGGGCTGCAAGGCAAAGAAGTCCCCAAGACATTTATGCTATCTACTTCATCACTGAGACAATCTTTCTTAGCAGCAAGACTAAGCTAAGTTTTACTCAAAATCAACTCTAAACTTTGTATGTCTCTTTACCTGTAACACTCTTGTGAAATTTACAGGTAAAAACCTACACCCATTCATTCAGTAACCACGACTTACACATTAGCAAAGGTGCTCCCCTGTCTTTGGTGTTAGGAAGTGCTAGATTTTTATGGGCTCAACTTGAAAGTTCTTAGTTGTTGGATAGGAAGGAAATGAAGAGCGAGCTTAGGGCTTCTTCCTCTCTAATCTTTAGCAGAAGCATGCCTCTAAAAAAAGGAAAGTACAAAGGCAGGAAAATATAAGAAATGAAATAAAAAATGAAGTCTTTTCTTCTCATCCTCATGGTGAGTTATTGACACAATGTGCCCATGAGTTGTCACCGTCAGACTGAAAAGGCAAGAATGGGGAATCTCAAGAGCTCAGATTGCCTCTTCACCAGTGGAAGATCAGACCTGAAAGGAAACTGAGGCAGAGCAAACTCAACATTCTCCTCTAGAGTATAGAAGGGAGATCAGGCTGGACTGTCCCAGTGAAGCCCATCCTTTTAAATCTTAAGAACAGTTACCAGCCTATTTATTTCCTTTTAACTAGAAATGAGATTTTCATGGTTTATTGTCATATATATTTCCTAAATATAAACTAGATTCATAAAAAGACCCACTTTGCAGTATTTTAAAATTCACATTTTGAAAAAAAAAATTACATTTTGGTTAGTATCAAAGACTTTTAGGGGATGCTCTAACATTGCTTTTTTCTACCACTATTGTTTAACAAATCAAATAGGTCAAGCAAGGAGAACCAATAAATTCAGCAGCCAGTAGGTCTAAATGTAGAGTATAAAATATAGGAATACAAGATATTGCCTGCAAAAGTAAAATGTCTCATCAAAGAAACATCATAATCTTCTCATGTGCTCAATTTAAATTTAACACATTTTAACAGAAAACCAACACATAGAAAAGACAAGGCATGAAAATTTAAGGCATAAGCAATTGACAAAATGATGACAATTTTTGATTACTTAAATGAGCCACAATCTAGAATCCATGTCAATTGTCTCAGTGGGACCTCCAAATGATAGAGGGGAAGTAAATGTAACTTGTGACCTTCTAGTTAACAGATAAACCAAGCTTATATTTCCCAAAACCAAAGAATGAATTCTAAGGAATAACAGCAGTTAAAAGTAGAAAACATTTACTAAGAGAGATCAGTCCTGAGAGACAGAGGGGACCTGAAAAATGAGTTGCTGTGGACCCCACTTTATAGAAGAAGTTTTATAGAGCAAAATCACAAGGTGAATAGAATATGGGACAAAACCATGATCAACCAATAAGACTATAAATTTAGCCTCTTAGGTAATATTGATCCAACAGGGAAGCAGGTCACATAGCAAGCATACATGAAAAGGTCTTTTTAGGAAGAGATGAATCAGAAGATCTTGGTCACCTATCAGGGTGAGTGATGTTAATTTTTTGTTTATCTCTTGGGGAGGCACGTAGGGCTGGTCATTTTGTCTTTATCTTGAACCTAGGTTCTAATAGATGTGCCTCTGGCCACAGTTGTAATGTATTTCCATCCTCTGTATTGATTTCTGTGAGGGTCTAGCTTAGAAATCTGTAATACAATCTGCATATATACAACCAGCTTTTGTACTGTTGCTTAAGTACTATCCAATGTTACTAGAAAGTCTTCCCAATTTTGTCACCACAAATTAATTCTTCTATTGAGGAAATGCACTAGTAAATGGAATTTGTTACTAAAATTCAGTGATTGATGAGAAGACTGGTTGAATTGTTTTTAAGTGAACTCAGTCTGAAAGATGAAAAGTGCTCCCCATATTCTCCTCCATATAGGAACTGTTGGGTTTATTGTTTGCATCAGAGCTGAGTGCCAGCTCTAACTGCTCTTCCTATATAATCTCTGGTTTTTAGCACAAAAGCCTCTTTCCCTCCACTCCTGGGATGAAATCATTTGAAGTATCTTCTGTGATTGGCCTGGTGCTGGCAGTCACCAGACAGGTAGGGAGCCATCCCGCTGTGAGAGAACTAGCTTTGTAAGCCCTGCTTTGCACTACAAAAGGAAACTACCTTGAGATCACCTATTAGTGCTTGATTTTTCTTTCTGCCTCTCCTTTGCTCTCTAACTGGCATACTATCTTGAAAGGGTCCTTCTTCTAAGAGTCTGCTGAATTTTCTGAATACCAGCTATTAAATCCCTATTTTATCCTAAAAGATTTGTTCTTTTCTGACAGAGAGGGATGAAAGGCACCCCTAACAAACTTGGACCATGGGAACAATTATGGGTTTCAGGCTAATGCTAAGTGTTCACATCCATGATGGTATTAGATTACATCACTGAATAAACTTGCAAGTGGGTTTTATTTCAAGATTTTATATGGAATTATTGTATCTATTCTTCTGATAATGCCACTTGTTCTATGGTACCTAATTTAGAACGGACACAGGTTAATATAGATTAATTTAACCAAACACATATATGATCTCATAATTAAAATCAAACTCAAGAATCGGACAAATCAGTCACCTGTTGTGCCAGTGGCAGCCTGGGCTGGTGCATGAACTCGGTAAGACCTCCCCATACCAAGAGGCCTCTGAGTTCTCCAGTACCTCTATAACATGGTATAGCTCTCAGGATTCAGGAAGGGAAGACATGGGCTCAGTCTCCTCAATAGCTTCTTCTCTTCTCATGCTTCTGGATCCTGTCCTTCCTTCAAAGCTCTCTTCAGCTTTGCCTGCTGACTCTTGCAATAATCTTTCAGGCTCAGAATCCATCTTCTATAATCAGCCTTTCATGGAGATTGTCTCTTCAAAGGGCCATCTTTATGGATGTTTGTCATTGGACATGTGTCTCAGATTCATGAGTGACATTTGTGTAAGTCAGATGGGAAGATTAGACATGAACAAACAGTGTAGACTTCTGTCAACATTTGTTCAGCCTTCTGTGGAAAATACCAAGAGAACTTATTAGAGTAATTTGCAAAATTTTTGTTGGGCTAGTTTGCTTATTCAAATGAGAAACTGATTATACATTCAAGCTTCATAAAGAGAATAAATTAGTTCGAACTTCTTCAACAAAAGTGTAAGTGAGACCTTCAAATTTGGCAATCATGACCAAGTTCAGGATGTTAATTTAGTTCAGCTAATTATGCAAATCTTAAAGACAATCGTTTAGAAGTAATCTGTCTTATTTTTAAAAACATGCATTAAAATAATGCATGATTTTTGTTTTAAAAAAAATTTTGTGCCATGATTGATTAGCAAAAAATTTTCATGAGATTTTTGTTAATTTAGCCAAAGATTTGGAAGAATGCTCCTTTTTTGAAGAAGCAGTGGACATTTATGTTGATTACACATTAAGAAATTCACCATTGACACTGGATGAAAACCCAGTCTAATCCTGAAAACACAGCAGCAGTTTTGCAAATCATAAAAATGACAAGTCCTGAGTGCACAGCTCACCATTCATGAGAAGACAAGATACATTTGCTTCAGGTTCACATACTAGTTAACTTCCAAAACACATCATCTTGACAATGGTATGGTTTACATTTTTAATGTATGCAACTGGAATTAAGCCAAAAATTATAAGCCAAATATTTGATTTTACTGTCAGTATAAATTATTTAAGCAAATTTTGAAGTAGCAAATAGGATTTGTTTTTAGCATTTTTCTGTTCCTCCTTCACTTACACAGAATGTCTTAATTTCCCTCTGCTATCTGGAGTGTCTTCTTACTTCTTCCACAGTTCTTCAAGTGTTTCCCTGCTTTGCTGAATCATCCAAACCCACTATGAGCTCATTACCTCAAGGCCCTAACCAGAGCTTGAGGCCAGTGAGTAATACTGCGGCTAAGACACACTGTGTGTCATATCGTCTCATGTCACAGTAGAAGAAATTTTAGAAGGTGGTTGCAGCGTTCTTTTTTTAAATCCTCATTCCATGAATGAGAAAACCGGGCCTGAGGGGGAGAAAAACAACCATCGGAAATTAGAGACTAGGGTGAAGGAAGACTAGTGCCTAGAGTACAAAATTTAAGATGATATTTACTTTAGCATTGTAGAAACTCACTTAAATTTTGTACCGTACTCATTGGTACCTTGCTCGCTTTACCTTAACCCATGCTCTGTTGCCAGTGATCATTCTGAGATAAAAGAACTGAGTTACCAGACAACTAAGAATCCAGAGCGTGTGCTTGGGCCGATACATGGCCCCACCCTGAAAAAACTGCTGGTATTGAGCAATTGATAAATCACTTTAACATGTTACAGTTCCTAGGAAATATCAGCCCTGGCTGAAATAAAATGCACATATTTCTCATTCTTTTATTCAAGTAATACTAAACAAACACCTGCTGCAATCCCAGTCTTGTGCCTCATTAGTAATAAGTCCATTGATGGAGAAAATAAAAGGCAGCATTTGCTATTATGAGGCAGAGATAAGAAAGCTAGCTTGGCACATAGAAAAGTTTGCCTGGCAATGACATGGTAGGTGAGGAATAATGAGCAAGTTAGGGTTAGAGCATCAAGGACTTTAAATTTCACTGGCAGTGGAAAAATCTTTGAATTCTGTCCAGTGGGGAAGGAGGATGGTAATCTTGACTATCAACTCAAGTGGGCTGAGGAACACCAAGGAAATGAGTGCAGCACACTCCCAAGTGTGTCTATGAGGGTGTTTCCAGAGAGAATTGGCAAGGGGGCAGCAAACTGATGGCAGAGACTCACATGAATGTGGGGTCACACCATGGAATAAGCTGGGGCCCCTGACGGAAAAAAATAGCAGCAGCAGGAGGAAGTCAGTCAGCGCAGGGTCCGTTCTCTCACTCTACTTCCTGGCCACCATGAAGTGAGCAACTTTCCCCCACAGTACCCTTCTGCCTGATGTTTCTGCCTCACTGATACATAAAAGCCAAGAAGCCAGTGAACTAATATAGAAAGTGACTTAGAAGTACAAAACTTCACCCGGCCTCATTTTAGACAACAAGAAATGCATTGAGGTATGTGATAACTCCAATATTAGACTAGTGGAGCCCGTGAGAGACTGACTTGGAATCTGCAGGAAGATGGTTTTGCTTCTTCCTTGGAGAAAGATCAGAGAATAATTTATGAAAGAGAAAAATCTCAGAGATGATCATTTTAAAATAAAAGTGGTTGTTACTAGAAGAAAAGTAATCTTTGATTTATAGTCATGTTTCCCAAAATAAAAAGATGTAAGGAGAAAGATGATTTGTTACTTAAAGAAAGAATATGCTTAAAACAAGGGAAATAAATAAATAAGACAAGAAATGTAAATATAAAGCTTTTTTTTTTTTTTTGTACTGGGGGTTGGACTCACAATCTTGTACTTGCCAGGTAAGCACTTATGCCACTGAGCTAAATTCCTGGCCTAAATATAAAGCTCTTGAACCCAGTAGTCTATAACTTGGCTTGATCTTGCTTGCCATGGGAGGATTTTGAGAAATGGGTGACAGGATCAAAGTGGCCAAGGGGTGATAACTGTCAGAGACAATGGGCCTGAGGCCAAGTGGGAGATACTGAGGCATGAGAACCAAAAAGAAAAGTTAAAGTTATTTAGTTAAAAATAAAAATCAAGTTCTGGATTTAATATAATCTGTATCATAGAAGCAGTTGATTTACATTTGGAGAAGGACCTAGAAAAATGTTATTCCTTATTACCATGAGGAAGTCAGAACGCCTAATTCAGTCGTCTATTAAACAAATATGTATCACATACCATAAACACCAGATGCTGTGATAGGAACCAGGCTCCCAAAAGCTCACACAGAGTCCCTACTCAGAGATCCCTATGGCTTCCTTTATGGTTAAAACTATAACAAAATTAAACAGGAATGATACATCTGATTGAAACAGCAAAAACTGACAAACAAAAATAAATGCTTAGTAAAAACCTGCTTTAGGGGAAGTACTAGTATGATGTGTATCAGGTATATTATTAAAAATATGATCATGTATATTATTAAATATGCAATTCTACAGCTATAGAATTTGCAGGACATGAGTATATAATATATTAAAATAAGAAAAAATGATAAAGCAATAGTGCACATAGTAAGAATTTATGGCACTTTAGGGTATTAACAGAATGCAAGGATAAGAAGCAAAAACTTTCTAGCCAACAGAGTCATGTGATTCCGGGAAAATAGATGAACTCCTCAGAGCAGCGGTAGGGTACAGAGAAATACCTGCAAGCTTTGGAGTCAAATGGAGCTAGCATGAAGCACATCTGTGTAGCACTATAGTTTCTCTGAGCCTTACCATATTTCTTATAAAATACAAAGTAATAATAAACCCCATTTCCCATATTTGCTGTGAGACTTCAGGAAAATAATTCATATAAAGTCAGGTTCAACTCCGGTTGTATAACACGTTAGTTCTCTCACTGTATTTGCAGCATACAAAATTCATTAATTTGTAAGCCTCTTTATTCTTCTTTTCCCTAGGACTTATAAAAATCCCTGGATCACATAGGGACAATAAATATGTGATACATGATAGAAAAACCTCATATGAGTAGACCTATCCTTGAGACCCAGTTCATATGGGAAAGATCTGAAAGAAAACACTGGAAATAGAAGTAGGAGCCTGATCTTAGTCTTTGGATATTAGATTTACTTTTTAGGCAATAGGTTATCATTGAAAACCCTTATTTGGGAAAGAGCTATGATGGAGTGAGACATTACAAATATTAGTCTAGAAGCCGATGTAGGACCAGAAAAGTGTGACGCTGTATTAATCAGTGTTCTTGTTGATGAGGCATAATGCCTGACACCACAACTTCAAGGAGGAGAGGTTTAATTTGGGTCATGATTTCAAAGGCTGGTTCCAGGGCAGGACCATCACAGCAGAATGATAAGGCAAAACAAAAGTACTTAGCTCACTTAGGATCACAGATGACATTCCTAAAAGAAAGAAAACATGTTAACAAGAGAGAAACACCAGGTTATTTAATCAAAGTTTTAAATGATGCCAGAGTTCTCAGAAATGATGACCCAAAATCCCAGGGTATTTTTTATGTTTAACTTTGAGGAAGAAGCGACAGCCATGTCAAAATGTGATGAACAGGAAGAGTCTGACCCAGTGGGAACAGACTGAAGAGGGCGAAGTCCCAAAGCTTGTCCACATTCTTCTTGACCTCTGTGCACGTCCTTCCTCTGGCATGTGGGGCAGGAACCCTCTGCAGTGAGAGCCTCTAAGGAAGAACAGAGAGAGTGACCTTTCTATGTCTTGTAGCTTCCCTTGGGGGAGAGGAGCTCTAGGTTCTATGATTTCTTGAGGAAGAGGGATGGTGGTTTCTAAGACTTACTTCCTGAGACAGAGGGATGAAAGTCAGAGGGCGGGGGATGTCAGTGAGATCCTGCTTTTGAGATTTTCTGATTTATTTTAGTTCAAAGTACTCAACCTGCTCAAGTCCTACACTTTGAGAACAGGTTCTGAGTCTCGATGCCAGGTGCCGAAGAGAAATGAAGCAAATTTAGATGGAAGCTCGTGGTACAATACAATGAGGGATGGGTTAGAGAAGGGGTGGAAGTAAGAAGCCTTGTCAACCGAATTTCAAGAGCAGGAAGAGAAAGAGAAATAAGGACAGAAGAGATGTGAGGACTCGCAGAAATCAGAAGGAGGCAGTAGTACCTGCAACAATCCTGGTTTACTACAGTGAGAGAAGCTTGTAGAATAAGGGAGTTTCAGTGCTATAATTAGTAGTTTCAGACTTGCTCATCTCTATATCTCTATATGTTTGAAATTCTGAACCAACTGACATTTCTGAGGAGCTGCATAAAATACTTTATCACCTAGGGTGAAACATATACATGCTGTGGGTTGAAGTTACATGTCTTTGGGATCATAAATCACAGAAGATGGATAAAATATATTTGTGACACATGAGTGATAAATAATAAATTATGAATTTTAAGTGAGAAGCATAAAAATGGCAATGAAAATGTAAGTAAAAGTGTCAGCCTGATAGTCAAAGATCTTCACCAAATTTCAACCTGTGCTGAAAGATAACTAGAAGGAATTTCAATGAGTTTCTTTAGCGATATTCTTTCAGACCTTCATCGGATCATTTGCATTCTTCTTGTTATCATTCAGTCGTTCAAATACTACTTATTGAGAAAGTTAGGAATAAATAAGTAAATATATTATGGACCAAGAATTGTACTAGTCTGTAGAGAAGGGCTTCTTAATATTAGCTCTATTAATATTTTAGACTGAATACTGAGTTTCCTCTGGAATTGTAGGAAACATTGAAAACCTTGCATAGGAATTGGTTTTTAAGAGTTTAAGAAGCGGAAAATAATGGATTACATCTTTGGTATGCCATCACTAGACTGAATGAATCACTCTGAATTATCATTCAATACTTATGTCCCTGGCTGACAGTCTTACAGCCTCACATCCATCCGTGTCCATCTCGAAAGCGACGGTCATGGGGCCTGGCTGTCCAAGCTTCGATAGCAGGCTGACCTCCAGTCTGGGACTGCAGGGAGAGGAGCTGTCCTGCCCAGGCCACAGGTTTTGGGTGCAGAAAGGCTGGTGCCCTAAGGTAGGATGCTGGCAAGAGAAAACCTCTAATGTCCACTACACTGGTTCACGTAAACCCCTTGGATTTGGGATGTAGGGAGGCAGATCTTACGAAACCTTTATGGTGTAGACAAGGAGGCAAAAATGAGGGATTTGTTCAAGTTTACATAATTAGTAAGTGACAGGCAAAACTTGAAGGTGAGGTTTCTGGTTACGCATGCTATGTTCCTTTTCTTTCTCAAACTTCCTATTGAATGCTGTCTACTTAACTCGGGATTTGGAGATCTGTATTGTAAGAGTGGAAGGCGTATTAAAGAAAATCCACCAGGAAATCTGGCTATTTGGATAACTCATAAACACCCATGCCCCATTAATAAATGAAAGAACATTTCAAAACACTGAAGTAACTGAATTTCAAGAGATGAGAAAATGTAAAATATAAAACTAATGCTAATGGCTCTCCAAAGAATCTACTGGGAGATAGTATAGATATCTATAAATCTTTCCCTCAAGTAACAAGGCAAGAAGTTGAATGAAATAGAAAACCTGTTGGATCCAGAATTAATGAAACAAATATAGTCATCATAAGTTACAAAGAAAAGGAAAGCAGGAAAGTTAGTGACAATTTATTAAAAACAAAAATGTGCAGGAATACTGGAAATTAGTGATAAGTAGAAGTCATTTCAACTGTCAGTTGATGCTGATGGACAAGTTGTCATGATGAAGAGACACAGAGTACATTAAGATTATGGAAGTCTTGAGAAATGGAAAAATTACATCTCCAGAGAAAAAGCTTAAGTTCAAAATAAGAAAGCTCAAGAAACAAAGTTGACAAGAAGAAGAACAAGGGAAAGGAGCAGACCTGGTCAATCACCAGTGTTCAGGCAAATCTTAGTCTCATATTTGTAGTGTAACCGTGGCTGGGTTAGAGTAAAGGAAGTGGTCGGAGGTTATTTCTTTTGTGTACAAGTTCGATTTCTAACTTTTTGGTTATCAAGTGTGTGGCTCTTTCTCTTCAGTACTTTTCCTAGTCAGTGAGCAAATCATTCCAGATTCACACTGATCCTTATTAGCTTTTCATTTCCCAGAGTTCCTCTCTGACGTGAACAAAACTTTCCAGTTACAGAGAGTTCTGTAGCACAAAATATGAAGGAAAACAACATATGTTTGTGCTTCTTTTCCTCTACAGCTTATTGAAAAATCTATGGGTGTTATTTTCCTGGTAAAAGTGATAATTCCACCAGATAATCAGCTCATTTACCTGTCTTTTCTATTTCTTATCAATGTTGGCATTAAAAAAATACATCCAACAAATCACTGTTGCCTTTCCATGAAATCAAATACAAATTTGTTGAGATCTTGGGCATTAAATGGCATCTGTATACCAGATATTCTGAGTTGACTCACTCACACAACACAGGGCTAGCAATTTGAGGATTTCAAACTCTACATGTAAAGCTTGTTGAATATTGCCATTCCATTTTGAAATTCAGGGACAGGATAGTATGTGGTTAAAAAAAAAAATGTTTGAGTGGCGCCTCAAACATGTCCTTGGGTGTAGCCAAGATAGAACATAAAGATGCCGCCCAGTTTGTAAAGGATGAACTGGAGAACTTCCTATTCTCTGAATGCTAAAAGCACTGCTTCAGCTTAAAGCACGTCTGTATCATCTGCCCTTAAATGTATAATGACTTCTTCAGCTTCCTATGATCACCACGTTCCTGTACTTTCAAAAAGCTATTGAGATACTTGGGTTATGAAAGATGCCATATAAAACCAAATTTAATTCCATACTCTTCCAGTAATTTGCCTCGTAAATACTTCTTGAAGTGGTGAAATACTTTCGGTTATAGAAATAAAACTTATGTATTCATGACCTATGTATTATTTCATCTTCTTGGAAGTCAAAGGACTCTTCCTGTGTTTATGCTACTGAAATAAATCTGCTGCAGATATTTTTATAAAGGTTATTAGTCCAAGTGACGTTGTTGGAGCTAGCACTATTATCTGTTGTATTTTCCTAGCAATTACTTTTTATGAATTTTTCTTAGTCATTTTTCAGCGAATAGGCTCAAATTTTTTCTCATTAATGGCTACTTCGTTTCCCTAAAAGCTCATAAATTAATAGATGGAGGGAAGTGTTAATGCGACCTGATGGCCAGGGAAAATTCATGACAGATATATCAGCCAAGGTAGGCTTCAAAACCTTTGCTGATGAGACTGTGTGAATTCTATTTGACATTGAGATGGGACCATGGATCTAATCACTACCAAATCCATGTTTTTCTCGGTGAATTGTGCCTCTACATAACACTTTCTACTCTGATCATGTCTAGAAATAATTCTTTTATCTCTCCTCTGTGAAGCCCCTGCTGTACCTGGAACATTAAATGAAAACCTACAAACTTGTTAAAAGTATAAAAAATTAAGACATTCTATGAAGTCTCTGTGTAGTCATTGTGCTGAGTATTAGCTTTGCATATCTGCATTAGGAAAACTTCAGGTTAGGAAACTCAGCCATCCAATGGGATTCCTAAAACAAAAAATAAAGTACAGAAGGTTTATGGCAACCATAAATATAAATATATATTCTGTGTGTATATACACCTCAGGAGGGTGTATAAATGGGCACAATTTATCAGGTATGAGTAACTAGTTCACCCCATAGTAAAAGTATAACTATTTGCAATATAACATAGAAGGCTGCTCCATGATTTTAAAATGGATTTTATTCATTTAATTCTGGTGCTAATTTTGACTCCCTACTGCAGTTGGGGGACAAGGTTCAGGCCCAGAGAGTTTGTATTCAAGGTCAAGTGAAGATTACATGTTCAAAAATAAAATCTCACTGACACTGACTTTTTTTAGGATTATGTGCTATAATATGGAATGTAATTATTGAATATTTTAAGGTACATAATAAGATTTAAAATATCCTATTTCAAAGGAACTTTAAGTACTGGCTTTATAAAACTAGCAGCATAATTTTCACATGCTCGCCGCAAGGACAGGGGAGGGGTTCTGACCACTTCTGTACACATGTTCTTAGCCTCACGTCCAGCAGCCAGTCCACAGCATGAGGAGCAGTGGTATCACCTACTCTGCTACAGGTCTGTGATGTGCCTGGGTGCCTCTTGGTCCCATAGGTTTTTATCCCCCAGAGTCATTTTTTTTTAAACTATGGAAATGGCTAAAGTGAAAAATACACCCTTGGCACTTTGTTAGGTCATTCTAGAATCCCTTAGGAAAGCCTGCTATTAAAGCGCCTGTCTAATCCCACCATCCCTGGTGGGGCACTGATAACCCCTGGGGTTGCAGAGGGATCTTCCAAGAGCCCAGGCTGCATAACTCACTAACAAATGAAAGGTGATCCATCTGCAGTCTGGACAAGATATCAGAATGCATAGAAGTTTGACTTGCTAAAAGTTTTTAAAAAACATTGTTGACCATGAGGATGACCCACCCCTTGTCAGCATGAGCCTCCCTTTCTTTTTAAAAGTGTATTTTCATGCATTATTATATGTTAATTAAAGGTTGTCTGCAAAGAATCACAACGCAGAAGAAAAATGTTACCTATGTTTTCAACATCCAAAGATAGGGTATGAAAAATTCTTTTCCAAAGATTTTGCTGTGAACAGAATTAATGACAGAAAAAAGGTTTAAAATAGACACTAGCATTCTATACAAAATTCAACAAGCTGTTAAACATTCTGAAAATAAAATACAAATATAAAAATAATTTCCTTTTCTTTTTTTTTCTTTTCTTTTCTTTTTGAGACAAAATCTCACTATGCTGTTCAGACTGACCTTGAACTCACTTTGTAGCCCAGGCTGATCTCAAACTTGCAATAATCTTCCTGCTTCAGCCTCCCAAGTGCTGGGATTACAGCCATGTGCCACCATGCCCAACAATAAAAAATAATTTCTTGTAGTGAAAAAAAGTTTAGAATTAAGTCAGACTTGTGGTGAGTTCGTATAATTCCAGCAGTTTGGAAAGCTGAAGTTGGAGAATCATGAATTCAAACCAGGTTTGGGCAAATTAAAGAGTTAGTGATTCTCTGTCTTATGATTAAAAATAGAAAGGTTCTGAGAAAGTAGCTCCGAGTGAAGGCCTTGTGTTCAAACTCCATTACCACACACACACACACACACACACACACACAGAGGATTATATTAACGGATGAGAATAGGATGGTGGTAGGAGACAGTGAGGCTGGGAAAATGTGCTCCACAATTTAATTCAGGATTTTAAATTCTTAGCCATAGATTTGAGTCTTCAGTGCATTTAATAATTTTGTAATCAGTAAACCTCCTCCAAGCCTCAGTTTCAACATCTACAAAATGAAGGAAAATAGCCAGGCATGGCAGCACATGCCTGTCATCCCAGCACTCAGGAGGCTGAGGCAGCAGGATTGTTGCAAGTTCAAGATTAGCCTGGGCTACAAAGTGAGCTCAAGGCCAGCCTGAACTGCATAGCGAGACCCTGTCTCAAAAAGACAAATAAAATAAGGAGAATCATAAAGTTTTCCTAACAAATGTGTTGTAAGAAGTCATAAAATGTACCACATGGTATAACTTTTAAGAGCTACTCAAATGATACTAATACACAATTTAATAAGTTGAACGTTAAATGTAGTTCTTAAATTTAATTATTAAAATTGCATAGTAGCTCACTTAATATATCATTAACTAGTAGGTCACAGAACCTACTTTAAAATGTTTACTACCAATAAGCCTCTTTTCTGAAACTAAAAATTCAGAAACAACTCCATGTGCAGAATTGAGCACAGCTAAAGCAGCCCTTCTATCCCAATTACAGCCCTGAATGCAGGTGGGTCTAACCTTTTCCACAGCGATCACCCAACAGATTTAAATCTTGGAAGTAAACTCCACCAAATCTAGTTTTAGTTTTGTAAATAGTTTCCAAAATGATTGATAATAGCTATTTTTCATCTGACTAGTTTCTGTTGTGAATGACTAGACATTTGCCCTTGTGTACCTCTTTGGTGATACAAATTTTGATGCGGCCGGGGTCCGGCCTGTAGCATGGAGGAGAGCTCCTGCCCGTTGAAGGATTCGTTACTTCTGGGTGCTGTGGATGATGGTGGAGTCTCACCCTGTGAGTGTGCGCGTGTTTAGTAGGAGCATGCTGGGTTTTCAAGCCATCTCAGTAACGGTCTCAGGTTACTTCGCCAACTTGCACAAACTTGGCAAAGTCAAAGCATCAAACCAGATTAGAAGCCTCTTGAAAGGGGAAAAAAATGAAAACTAATGAGGTTTTTATCCTATCCTCTTCTATCACGCAGTTGTCACTAAAATCAAAGATTCCAGAAAGCTCTTTGTCACTGTTTACTACGAGAAAGTTGAATCCGATTGTATAAAGTACATCTAAGTTGGAGAGCACCTTGACCTTCTTTGTGATTTTGTCAGACTGTGTTTGTCAGAAGCTTGCCCTGAGCCCATTGGGAGACCTTGGGCTACCACCTGCTTTCAGAGCTCCCTGCCTCTGGAATGTTACCTCATCTTCTCTAATCTCTCTCAGCCTCTTCTTACCAAGGAACACTCTTATCTGTCAGGGCACCGGGAATAATGGCTTTTTGTTCTCTCAGCAGGCACCCCAAGATATCCCTTTTCTTCTAAGCTCTGGTGAGCCTCACTACCATCCTCTATTTTTGACACTGAACTATGACACCAAACACCACAATTTCTAAGTCACTTTTCAATGACCAGTAAACCGGGCTTCTCTTGGTCAGGTGGGACAAAGGAAAGTTCTTACTGTCTTTTCTTCTTTCCTATGGGGTTATCACTTAGCCCTGTAAAGTTATATATAAAAAAAAAGCAAGTTTACTGAGAATTTCTTCTCCACTCTCTGTAGCCAATATACATCTCTGTTGCTTTCCTTTAAGTATTCTTTATTGCAGGACACATAATTTCTGGGATCAAAATTTTTTAAACATTTAAAAATATTTTGAAAAGGAAAAAATTTACATCAAAGAATAGCTCATTCACTGATGCAATAAAATTATACTGAGAAGTTTGTTGACCTCATTCTAAGTAATTTGAACACAAAGATGAATAAAGCGTAGTCTCAGCTTGAAGCTTTACAGTTGCTTGGGAGAAAAAACACAAATTATGTTCAAGCATTTGGGGGAGCAGAGATGGCAGGAGAGATGACAGGAATAAGTATACTCAGAAGGTCAGAAAATGGTTTTCAAGGGCAAATAATATGAACGAGTATCAGAGGTCAGCACACAGAAAAGATGGGGACAACTCCTACAGGGAAATCTGGGTAAAGGAAGGACAAGCAGCAACCATATTATTCATAGACTCATGGGCCAGAGTAAGGAGCTTGAAGTCCACCTTAAAATACTGAGATATTTAGACCCAAGAAGTGCTTTATTTTAGTGTGAACTTATAAAGATATCTGTTCTTTTCCCTCCTTGGATACATTGGACAGGATAGACCAGATATAACAGGGATAATAGGATGACTAAGCAAAATACAACAGTCTTCAAGAAGTCATCTATGATAAATGGAGGAGTTAGGGCATAGAAATAGAGTGTGAGACATGTTATTTCTATTTTCAGTGAACTTGCAATTTTGCAGTATTTATTCATATTCAAAATTTTTTTTCTTATTTTACCTACATGAACTTAATTAGCACTACAACACCAGGACCAAATTAATCTGCTGAAGAAAAGGATAAATAAAATATTACACAGCTTAATTTTTCAATCATACCTTTGGGACAGAACTCCTAAAGTGAATTTTGGAACACAAGGCTAGATGGAGGATTTTGAATCATTGATCTTCCTATTTGAGACTTCATAAGATTCATATGGACAATGTACTATGATGGATGAGTATGAGAAAAAATAATAACTGAAGATATTAAAAATGACACAGTTTCTATTCAATAATATGTCACAAGACATCATAAAAGACGAAATGGCAAAGCATGGTTTTGAAGAAGATATTTATAATATATCTATATCCAACAATGAACTAGTATCTCAAATACACACAAATTTCCTATAATTAGTAGGATTAATGCAGACCCTGAAAAAGGGAAATGAGCAAAATCACAGAGATAGACACTCCACAAAAAAAGCATAGCAAGAGTCCATAAAGAAATGAAAAAGCATTCAATGTCATTAGTAACCATGCAAATGCAAATTAAAACCACAATTTAGAACTTCTCTATACTCTAAATGGCTAAAATGAAAATATGCAATGGGGGACTGAGATTGAATACCACTGTCATATATTCGAGTGGGAGTATATATTGTCAGAGGCAGCTGGGAAAAGTCTTTACCCACGTCTGTTACAGCTGAAACCATTAGACCCTATAACCTGACAATTTGATTTCTCAATATACTTGCTAAAGGAAAGCATATGTTCATCATATAAGAATGTTCAAAGTACTGCTACTGCGATAGCCCAAATCTAGAAACAAAATCTACCAGCAATAGAATAAAGCTGTGTCACACTTACACAGTGGAATCTTACACAAGTATGAGAATGAACTACAGTTACAGCGAAAATTATGAATAAATCTCATCAACACTATGCTGAATGAAAATAACTAAGACTCAAGAGCATTGATTGTCTGCTTATATTTATTTAAAGTTAAAACACTATCACAATTAGAATTCAACAGAACAGTTACTCTTAGGAACTAGGGTAGTTAGAAGAGGGACGAAGTGGCTTCAGGGGCTGTGGTAATGTTTCCTTTGTGACAATTAGAAGTTTACATTAAAAAGACAAATTGAATAAAAGAATGTGAGTAACCAACTTCCACCATGAACACCCAGCAGCCTACTATTGTCACCTCTAATTAAAATCTAAACTTGTCAACTGAATTTGTAGTCACTTAAATTGGTCACAGGGATATAATCCGTGTAAAACATGTCAGTTTTGAAATATTTATCCTTCTCCATAGTATCGTGTGCAATTCTTAAAAGCCAATCTTGTCAAAAACGATTCATCTTACTTTCTCAAAATAATGAGCACATTATAGAGACTTGCCTCCCGATTCTATGAAACAATTCACCATTTCATGACATTTAAGGAAAGGTAGCTTTTTTCTCTCTCTTCTAAAACAACACGAAAGCTCCCCAGCTTTGTTTTCGGAGATGGTTATCTCAGAACAAACTAAACAGAAATCTATTTGGTACACAACTGATTTGAAATGCCTCCTATTTCCTCTTCCTCACGGTTTTCTGTGAAATGATTTCCAATGAGTTCATCTCAAATGAGGCAGCCTGACTTCCAGTAAAAGGAAAAATAATCTTCTAATGTGGTCAGGTGCTCTAAAGGCCATATAAAGTTCTCCCTACTGATAACTCCTCACAGCAATATGATTCAGATTTCATATTCTAAGTTGTCTTGCCTATTTCAAAAACAGCAACAGTTTTCATTTTAGTGCTATTTTGACAATCTTTTATAAAAGCATAATCTGATACATAAAAATATAGTGGCATATTGAAAATAAAGATATGATATAGTCACTTTTTGTTTCATAAATGTTATAATAGGAAGAGTAGAGACTCAGTGGCAGAGTTTAGCACTACAGAATCACACTGGACTGAACATTTACTAAATGGCCTTGGGAATGACCAGTCGGTCACATAACCGAGACAGGGGCATTGCCCTTGACCACTGGACTTGTCTAACACAGGTCAGCCAACAGCTTGCTGAAACTTAACAATAAGCACATTGGTGCTTTCTATGTTTATTTAAAGTCATGTACATTCCCAAGGCCTTACTCTCTCAACACCGTAAGCTGAATTCCTCCCAGGTACCTGCAGTTTAGGTCACAGTGTCTGGCTGACAGAACTCTTAAGGGTGGAGCTCTCCGTAGTCAGACTCCAAGCAAATCACTTCCCCTATTGTCAGTCATCACTTCTAACTCAGTTTTTTATAGTCCCTCAGTCTGCTCCTCTGAAGCCATAAATCCTCAACCAAACGCAAGTGAAACATGTGGAGAATTTTTGTCTCTAGGATTCCACAAAGAAATCCAAATTTTTCTGATTATACTGTCCCATCATCTGCCATCTTCGCATTAAGACAATTTTGACAAGTTCAGCTAGTTTTAGAAAATTCAGCCTGAGTTTTAACGCTGAATTTATATTTTCTCTTTGATATAATGCAGTTTCTAAGAAGATGAAGTGAAAGATTTTTCTTATAAGTCCTTAACCCCAAGTAGAGTTTCAGTGGGCGGGCTGGCGCTCTACTTGGATACCCTAAAACATGACCGTTGCTACTGCTCTGTCAATTCCAATTTTGCCCAGAAGCCAGAGGATTTGTGGGAGTCATTTTAGCAGTGTATTTCATTCATGCAATGTCAGGTCCATGTCTGTGTGATGCAATTCAGCGCATGTCCAAGAATGTAAACTTCGTAATCTTAGAGATTATGCCCATTTGGACACCTGGGCCATGGAATATCCAACATCTAGAGTAGAATTTGGTGCATATTAGCTGCTCAAAGCATACCACTGGAACTCACAACTATTATTGCTTTAGAATGTTTGTTGCCTTTGAGCAAAACTATGTCTTTTTTGTATTTTTTGCTCTGTGTCATACAAACATTTAACTGCCTTTAATGAAAAGATGTTATTGTCTAGACCAGAGACTGATAAACCTTTTCTTGAAGAGCCAAAGAGTAAATAGTTTCAATTTCTTAGGCTTTAAGGTATCTGTGCAAGTCCTCAACTCTTCCACAAGGGCTCAACTCCAAGGAGTACAAAAGTGGTCACAGGTGGAACCTGGCAGCCAGCCCACCCAGCTCCTATTTTACACAGCTCTTGAGATAAAAATGGATTTTAGATTTTCAAAGGTTCTTAAGCATCAAATGAAATAACAATATCTATGACACTTGAAAATTATATAAAATCACAATTTCAGTATTTATAAATAAAACCTTATTGGAACATAGCCATGCCTATTCATTTACATACGGTCTATGAATACATTTGCATTTTAATGGTAGAGTTGGGTATTTACAAGTATGAAATAAACTACACAGCAGAACTTTTAAAAGGGGGTGGCTAGAAATGATAAGGAATTTTCCTTTACATTCTCTTATAACAATTTCCATATCTTCAAAACACATTAAAAAGTCCAAAACTGTAGCTTTTGGAAGTCTATGACTCCTGCAATTAAAACTTGCTAATGATGCAAGAAAAAGAAAAGACATTATTCAGTACCCATTGGTGAGAATCAGTTACCTATAATTACTGATGCAAGACTCAAATGCTAAAAGGATGTTTGCAGATAATTTCATAGAGTTACATAAATCAGTAGGTCTGGACTTCTCATCAGTATCCACTTTACAACAGTTTTTACAGCCAAAATTGAAATGAACTTCCAACTTTTATCCTCTGACAGAGTTGAAAGTGCTAATGAAAAATCTAGAAAACTTGTGCAAGAGTTAATCAAGAATTGACTATAGATTATTACCTCCTACAAACTGTAAACATCAGCAGAATTTACTTAGGTTCATTAGAAAACACAAAGCTGAAGTATATTTTTCACAAATTATTTTAAAAAACTGCAAGCACCAGGCAATGTATATCCAACTAAAAACACAAGGATGCAAGTTTTCTTCACTTACAATCCGAGTTTCAGGAGGACGTTACTATATCTTATTCACGTGTACATCCACAGTGTCTAATATTTAATGAAGGAATTAACAGTGATGGTCGTGAGGCCATTGATTCATTCATTTATGCTTTTGACCAACAAATCATCGTCAGCGCTAGTGCTGTGGAAACACAAGATATATAAGAAATTGCTTTAGCCCTTCGGCAACATTTTAACCCAGGAGATGACATGCAAGTAATAAAAGCGGACATAATGAAAGGTTTTAATAGAAATTTAAAAGAAAAGAAATTAGAACCAATGTCTTTTTAAGTGTCAATGAATAAGACAAGAAATAAAGCCTGGGAAGCATGGATCACTGAGACCTAGAGAGATCCATAAAGCCTTCCTGATAGAAAAGTGACTTACAAGGGAATTTTAAAGGGTGAAAAATTGCCCAGTATTTGATAAATAAGTAAATAGGCTTCAGCTAAAGAGAAAAAAAGAAAAGAAATGGATAAAATTGCCAGTGTTCGTGGCACTGCTCCTCTGTCTGCCAAGAAGCGGAGTGTCCACTTGGTGGTTGGAGTCGCCACACATGGCCACAGCTGACCGAGGCTCAGAGGACAAATCTGTGGATTAACACCTGAATGCAACAGGGTCTAGCACAGAAGGGGAAATGGGGACACAGGATTTTCCCTGCAGCTCAACCCTTGTAACATCTAGACAGACAACAGCACGGGAACACTCAGGTCAGCGTCAACCACAACCTATTAACCCGAGGCCCCACACCGGGATTCTTACTGTTGTCTCAATGCAGCCCTCACCTTTCCTTTTTCCCTGCCCAACCACAACTAATTTCTGTTCCCTTAGACTACCATCATCACAGAGGGGCGGAGTTAAACCACATAAGGTTAAAATGTCCAATTAGTATCTAATCATGGTGTATTTTCCTGTACTACCTATTGAAGATAAAGAAGATGCATGTGAAAGATAGTTTAAAAACAAAAGTAATTACATTTTTAAAGTAGTCTATATTTGAATGTTTATGTACTTCAACTGCATAAGGATGATGTTTTCATAAGGTAAATCACAGAAATATATTTCATAATATGTTAAATGAATACTTCTGCTTTATATGATTCAGGTCATTGTAGGATGCAATCATCACCAGTATTTCCTCTATCGCTTTATAAATAACATGCAGCCATTACAACTATGACTTGACATACTATCAACCTTAGGGTAAGCATGGAGTGAGAATGTTGGGTAATGTAGATTTTTCAAAGAATGAAAAATAAAAAAGATAAGGTTAAATAAAATAATCTTTTAAATTTTCAGGATTTTCCCCTTCTGATTGGACTTTTTTTGTAAATGGATGTCCACGTGGTGATCTAGGTAGAATAGTAACACATGTAACCATTTCAGTTACCTTTTGAAATATTTATCAAACAATCTACTTGTGCTAACCATGGAAATACTTGACCATAGATAAAATAGAGTCAACTCCCAGTGTAGACGGTAACACATACTCAGGTTGCTGTGCTACAGAGCAGAAAAGGATTTCTTAAAAATGTATGCTGCCTTCCCAGGTCACTAAGAGAAAAATTCAAATTTATTATCATTGTCTGCAAGACTCAAAAATTTAATCACTTACTGCCCAGTGCAGGAAGGTACAGACTCTTGCTCTCCATGGCTCACCAAGCTCTCTTGAGGCCCAGGGTCAGAAATGGCACACTGGTGCTTCCATTTCACATCACTGGGCATAGCAGGTGAAGAGGCTTAATCAAATTCATAAGGCAGGGAAGTGCGTCCTGCTCAGATGGCAGGGCCCCCAAAAGCACATAGGAAAGGGCATGGGTAAGGAGATGCGTGAAAGATCACAGCCTACAACAACTCACCAAGCGAGGTTATGTGAAACTGATGTAATTTGGGAATCTCCTGATTGCTCGTTTGTGTTCCTAGCCATGCTGATTTCAAATGAGGGGCTACCCTTACTTTACATTGGAGTGATCACTGATCTCCCACACAGTGGTCATGTGATTGATCACATTCATGACACGGCTATGAAATTTGACCTAAGAGGAGTATGTTTTGACCTCATTTGTACACGGGAATTTCTGCACACAAGACCCTTGCACTGAAACATGCTCTCAGTTTCCTGTGTAATGACCCAGAAAGCCTCACTGAGCTCCCTACAAGCGCTGCTTTGTAACTGACTGCTTTACCCTGTTTTGCTATTGGGGGGACTGATATTCTATGATTCTGCACATTCAAAAGTAATAATGTTCAAACTCTCACCAAGCTGCTCCACTGCGTCAGCTAAGCTCTTTGAGGTTGTAGAACCAATTACCAAGCACAACAACATTTTATTCTTGCAAGTCTACAAATAGGACACTTGCAGTTCCTGTGGCAGAAATAAGGACCCATGGCAGGGTTTCTCCTATGTAGTATGCATTGGAATCACCTGAGAATCCTGTTAAAGCACAGCTTCTGACTCAGTGGTCTGGGCTGAGACCTGCGAGCCTACAGCTGTCACAAGCTGCCAGCTGTTGGTAATGCTGTTGATGTCAGGGCTCGGCAAGCAAGAAGGGTGAACCTGCCTTCCATGGCATCCTTGCTGAATGGAATCCTTATCCGTGATTTATATAATAACTGCACTTAAGAAAATATGAGAAATAACTTCAGCATGTAGAACATTAGAGAATATTTTTTCATATATCAAGAGGTTAGATATATTTTCATATGCTGACAATAGTATTTACATTTTAGAAATTGATCACTACTCTAAATAGAATCATATTCTCCAAAGAGAAACTATCTTATTGCTCTAAGCTCTGATTCTTGTCTACAATGCAGAATTATGCCTGGACAACCCGTAATAGTGTTGGGATAGTGGTGCTTATAAGAATTTACAAGATGTGTGGGTGATTTTGTATTTCTCAACTTGTAGAAAATTATCAATTATTGTGTATATCAGCTAAGAAAATGTATTAATTTATTTAGGGAATAAGGTGCATTATACACAGGGTAAAGGTACTTATTCAGAAGTAGTATTTTTGAGACACGACATGGTGATAGGTAGTTGTAGGTGAAATAACGAGAGATGACACGTGACATATGTTCTCAGTGGAGCTGCGAACCAGGGAACAGAAACAGGATTACATTCCCGAAGAAATGAACAGAGGTGCTAAAAAAATCTATAGAAGGAAAAGTTACTTGAAGGTAAAGGAAAAAAATGAGAACAAACTAAAGTAATAGTGTGTGCGTGTATGCAAGTGGGAAAGAGAGAGGGCATGAGATGGAGACTGGTAGAATGATTCAAACAAAAACGCCACACCCAGAGTCCTGAGTCCTACCTATGAAGCATGGGAAGGCAAGCATACGGCATCAGTATGAGTAGAAACAGTCAACATATTTCAACCTTTTTGAAGGAAAGGAAATAGATAGAGTACTGTGAAAGTCCATCCGAATCCTAGAAACAGAACCAATGAATTATCCTCACCCTTTGCACTTCAGTACCCACTTGAACATGGACTTTCCCTCCACTTTCCTGAGTCGTTGGACCTGCAAAATGAGTTGATCTTCCAATACATACCTTTTTCAGAATAGATCGCAGCCCTGTACAGGACTTGGAAACCATGGCTGTTTAGAGTCATTGGAGAACAGAAATGGGAAATAGGAAACAATCAAGGGCTTTGATCAGAGAACATGCGATTTGAGGGTTTGCTCACTGGAAAGACTATGAGGAGCTTTGGTTTTTATTGTGAATGTCAGACTAGGGAATGCGAAGGGTTGTTTGCTGATCAGAGTGAGGCAAAAAGATGATGACACGAAAGTAAGCACCGTGGACATCTCTGGCCAGAAATACTCGCTCCTCCTGGAGTGTACCACCAAGCAGGACTGGTTTTCAACTGCCCTGTGATTGGCCAAGTGTAGAACCAACTTTCTAGGTCTTCATTGTCAGATCTGGCCATGAAGTACCAATTGTCATCAGATGCTCTCTCAAGAGTGTCTGCTGCCTTTCTGCCTGTGGCAGCCTGTAGGAAACATTCAGGCTTCCTTGACAACCAGCAATGAGCTTGGGTAGAGACCAATTCACCACAGAACCCTAACCTAGGGCCATCATCCTCACTGGGTGCTTCAGGCCAGGACAAAATATTGTGGTGCCTGGGTTATTTTTCAAAGTGGAAAGAAAAGAAAGAAGAAAGAAAACTCACACACATACACACACAAAAAAAATTTACTTTATTTCTCCCAAAGTGGTTCTTCACCCCTCTTTTCTTTGGAATGAAAAGGCAATTATGTTTGTTTAGAGAGCCTATTATTATGCAGTGTAATTTTTCAGCATGAAGGTGCTGGGATTCATCACATTTGAAGTATCATTATGATGGGCTAGAAATACTTTACAATAGGAAAAGATTCTAGGAGTTTGGATATAAGCACAGTTGTATTTTTCATAAGAAGCCGATTGAAGTAGCTCTGTTAATTCTTGGTGCCAAACTTAAGCGTAGCCCCAGCGAGCAGAGCACCTGCAATTTTGTCATTTGTAGACCATCAACCTCAGCAGTGGATGACTTGGGGCTCAGAAAGAGTCGTTTATGCATCTTCAAACCTAGCCGCACAGTTTACATAGATTTATTTGTTACACACTGAAACTCTTAATGAGCACGGTAATTTGGTAGGTGGCTGATTTGAACCACAGATTAGCGGCTGTAACGAACAGAAACAGGACTGCGTCCGGGAAGGCACGCAGCCCCGGAGAGAAGGCCTCTCTGGAAGGAAGCCGTGGCTGATAATGAGAAGCCTGAAGACCGCTTCGTTAGACCGCGGAGCTCCGTGAGGCCCGCGCTCAGGCGGCTCTTTCGCCTTCGACTTGAAGACAGACTGGTGCGCTTACCTTTTCTGCGTCTCACCCGGACAGAACTGTTTGTATGAAATTCGCCAGAAACACTGAAGATGTGTCAAAAACAAATTTTTCTAGATCAATCTTCAATAAACACAGGCATTTCATTTCCTTAGAGCACTCAATTAATAATCCCCTTTCTTTTCTCCAAGAGTCTCATTGCCAACCCAACTTCCTCTCCCACACTCATCCCAATAGAGAATACGAATGAGTGGATTCACTTTGCCATCCATGCATCCAAAACATCTGGAAATAGCCTCAAAAAATTTTGCACAAAGCACATTACTATTTTTTTCCCTTTCCTTTTCCTCTCTTTTGTGTGTATGTTTGTGTGTGTGTGCATGTGTGTGTGTGTGTGTGTGTGTGTGTGTGCAGTGATTGAATCCAAAGCCTTCAGGCTAAGCAGTATTCCCCAGGACTATTAATTTATTTATTCATTTATTTATGAGCTAGATTGTTACACTTTCCAGATTGGGGTGGAATTTGAGATTCTCCTGCCTCAGCCTCCCAGAGTGCTAGGTTTACACGCATGTACCATATCTGGTTTTTAAATTCCTTAATTTCTTGACTCACTAAAGTTAGAATTTTTTAGACCATGTATTTATAATGTCACCATTACTTCTTATGGATAATACTTCATTCATTAGTTTGATATTTTTTTTTTATCTTTTTGAGACAGGGTCTCACTATCCAGTTCAGGCTGTCCTCAAGCTTACTTTGTAGCCCAGTGTGGTCTCAAATTTACAAGAATCCTCCTGCCTCAGCCTCCTGAGTGCTGGGATTATAGGTGTGCAACACTATGCTTGATATTACATCTTTTAGTAACAGCTTTACTGAGATACAATTTGCATAACATATAATTCACCAGCAAGAGTACACAGTTCAGTGATTTTTAGTGTCACCACTGTGCAGCCACTGCCAGAATCACTTTTAAACATGTCACCATAAAGGAAATCTTTTACCTTTTAGCCGTCATTCCCAAACCTTGCATACTTTGTACCCTAAACAACCAGTCACCCATCTCTCTCCCTCTCTACATTGGCCTACCCTGGACCATGAGGTTTTATTATGATTTTATTGATTACATTTATTCAGGTGAATATATTTTCTACTTTGAAAGCATTATTTTTTTTCATCGAGCCATGTGTCTACAGTGTTTTATATAGTACAAATTGTGTACAGCATATATTTAAATTCTGTAAGGGCCTAGGGTATAGCTTGGTAATAGAAGGTATGATTAATATGCACAAGACCTTGGGAACAATCTTCAGCAACAAAAGAAAAGGAAGGAGAAGAAGAGAAAAGAAAAGAACTCAATGGATGCTTGCACAGTTAAGAATGCATAGTATACAATTTTACACACATATGTACACACATATAAATATACACACACATATACAGGACACTTTGATCAGACTTAAATGCAAGAGTATTTCTAACTTAGCTCTGTGCTGATTCAGCAACCTTAGTGTGACTCTGATTTTTTTTGAAAAGTGTGTTTTGGTGATAGATATTCTTAGTAGCTTCTCTTCATTTATGAAGTTAATTTGGAATACACCAAACTACTATTTTATTAGCAATAACAACAGATCTTTAAGCTTATAGAAAAGATTAATCTCTCTGTCTCACGTGTATTCCAGGATCCAGGAGTGACATTTGTTTATTGACCAGGAACATTTTGGGGCATCATGTCCGTTTTGAGATTCCTACAAAGCAATTGCTAATGGATAATTATGAGAGACGATGGGTGTGCTAATTAAGTTGAATGTAGTAACCATGCTACTTGGTCATAGGGTTGCTATAATAAAATAGCCGAGGCTGATTAATTTGGTAACAACAGAAATGTAGTTCCTAGTTCTGAAGGCAGCAAGTCCAAAGTCAAGGTCCAGGCATCCTGTGCTTGCAGAGGGCTGCTTGCAGAGTGCTCACACTGCAGAAGGAGGACAGGGACTTGGTCCTGAAACCCCTCTGTACAGGTTTAATAAGAAGGCTCTGAGGCCCAGTCACTGCCTACAACAACTCTCCTCTTTGTCTGGTTGCTCTGAGGATTCACGTCAGCATGAATTCTGATGGGAACAATAATACCTAAAGCACGGCACACAAGTAGATCAGAAATTCATGCTGGGCACCTGAAACACATATCATAAAATAATTTCTTTGAAGAAAGAGCAACTGCTAGTCCTTATACACTGTCTCTTGCTTGAGCAACTGTGATGGACACCTGTCTTCTCTCTCCATTTTCTCCCTTGCCTCAGTCTTGTTCCCCACTTTATCACAAAGAGTCCTGTGTTGCATCCGAAACTCATCGGTCCTTGGCTCCAAAGTGCCTAAAAGTATCCCATCTCACTAGAAGGAAAAGCCAAACTTCTCTGTGGTTTTTGTGATCTCATCTCCTGGTTGCTCCCATCTTATACTCACAAGCTTTCTGGACTCCTCCTCTCCTCCAACCAGTTGTTTTTTACTGTCGTAATTTTTCACACAAAAAGCAAATGTTCTTACCTTGGGACTGCAGTGCTAACCAACTCTACTTCCTACTTCCTACTAAGAGCTTGCATCGTTACTTTACTCCAGTGTTTAGCCAAGGTCTCTAAAGCCGTGTACACATAAAAGGTATACTTCCTTCTGGTCACTTTCTGTTCCTTCCTTCTATCTTTTTCTTATAATCCCTTATCATGTCCAGCGTTTTATTTTTCTCCCTCTTTCTGTCTAAATGTGAGTTTCCTGACAGCAGGAAACTTGTTTGCTCACTGGTGTAACCCTAGGGCAGAAGAGGTCCCAGAAAATAGTAGATGTTCAGTAAATATCTGTTTTTTTTTTAATTTGAAAGAGAATAAAACAAAACAAAACAAAACAAAGCAGAATAAAGCAAATCAGAACAGAAAAATGCAAGTGATACAGGACTTCAAAGCAAGACAACAGGAAATCAACAATGGCTATTATAATGTCTCTTGTTTTCTTCAAAATAGTTGTCCATACCACCACACACAATAAAATCAAACAAACAAACAAAAAAAGCAATCAAAACAAAAGAATGAAAGCATTACAGGACTTCAAAACAATAGGAAATCAACCATGGCTACCATAAAGTCTCTTGTTTCCTCCAAAATAGCTGTCTATACTCTCACACATAATAAAATCAAATAAAATAAAACTGAATAAAACCAATCAAAACAAAAGAATGAAAGTATCATAGGACTTCAAAACAAGAAAATAGAAAGTCAGCAATGATTACCATGATACATCCTGCTATCTTCAAAATTGCTGCCCATAGCATCAGACCCAGTAAACTCTAACAAAACAAGACAGAATAAAACTAAACCTAACAAAATTATGAAAATGATACAAGAATTCAAAACAAGATAATAGGAAATTAACAGTGGCTACCATTTTCCTTTTTCAGGCGTTTCCTCCCCTATTACTTTCATAATATCTATTGTGCATTTTGGATGGCACTAACTGTTTCAGTTTTTTATGCTAGGGAGATAACTCGGTGTTCACCTGTATGAGTCCAAACCATTTCACCCATGAGCACGATCTCTGGTTGCATCCATTTACCAACAAGAGCCTACAGATTATCCTACTTTGTAGCTAGGTAGATTTCCATTGTATGAAAATACCATATCTTTCTTACCCATTCTGCAGTTGATGGGGAAATTATCCTTGCTTTATTCTGGTCTCCTGTTGCAGGAAACAATTATTTTCTCTCCTTTGATTTTCAGTCTGTGAATTTCCTTTTGAGTACAGTGTATTGATGGATTTTGTTTCTTGATCCACTCTCCCTGTGTTTCTTTCTATTGGTGAATTGAGGCTATCTACATTAACGGTTACAACCGGCATGCATTGGTTAATCTCTGCCATGCTATCCTCCTGCTGTTACCCCTCCACATTTCCTCTGTATTCAATTGCCTATCCTGTTTGGCAATCCTCCTCTGCTGCTGTTCCTGGAACCATGATGATCTTTATCACTCTCTAGGGTTGGTTTGGTGGTCATAAATTCCTTCAGTTGTTCTTTACCATAGAAGTATCTTATTTTTCCATCAAACCTGAAAGATAGTTTTGCAGGGTACATCAATCTGGGTTGGAAGTTGTTTTCTTTCAGGAATTGAAACACTTCACTCTAAACTCTTCTTGACTTGATGGTTTGTGCTGAGAAGTCTGCCGTGATTCTGATTGGATTTCCTTTAGAGGTGATCTGTTTCTTTTCTCTAACAGTCTTTAATATTCTGCTCTTGGGCTGAATTTCTGGGATCTTGATCATTATATCTGTAGATTTGTTTTGGTTATGGAGAGTTGGAGTTCTGTATGCTTCAATATCTATATGCTGGATCCTTTTATCATGTTTGGGAAATTTTCTGCTATTTCTTCTGCAAATAGTCTCTTCATGTCATTTGTGTCAATGCCTGCTATTTTGCTGACACATATCACCCTTAAATTATTTTTCTTTGCACCATCTTGCAGTCATTGAATTATTATTTCCTGGTTCCTTGTTATTTTTAAGAGATCTTTCTTTTCACAATTGCTAGCTACAATCCTGCCTTCAAGGTTTGAAAGTCTATCTTCAGTCACTTTTAAGCAGTTTTGCCAGCTTTTGATCAACTTTTTAATTTCCTGGATATCTCCTTGAATCTGTTCCATGCATTGTAATTCCTTCCTATATCGTTCATTCAAGGTTTCCGTCATTTTCCTATGGTCCTCTTCTTTATCTATGTCTTCTTTAGTTACTCAGCAATTCTTTCATTATGTTTGTGATTTCTTTTTTTTACCTGAGATATTATTTCTGATCTGATTACTTTTACAGTCTCATGAAGTTGTTTCTTTACTTCAGTTGCTATCCTCTCGGAGAATTCAGGTGTGTGACTTCCATTTTCTTCCATGACTGTATCTCCCAGATTCGTTCTGTGTGGGCTGGAGGTCTGAGACTTCCTTTTGCCTCTTCATCTTGACATTCTCTTGCATTGCCCCCAACAAGCTAATGGTGGGTTCCCAGGCACTTCCCATGTTGGTTGCCACTCTGTGGTGTAGGGGAATGGGACAGGCACCTGGGTTTCTCTGAACGTAGGTTCCCAGGGAGATAGCAGGGCATGGGGTGGGTTTTTCCAGACCCATGTGACTACACTGCGGCTTCCCCAATGGCCAGGGGTGCGTGATGGCTGGGTTGCTTGTTCTTTCAGCCTGTGTGTCTACACTAGTACTCCCTCAATGGCAGCAGGCACATGGGAGTGTGTTTGTCTGATTCTCCCAATGGGCACTGGCTGATGGTCAGGAAGCAAACCTTCCGATGGTGGAAGCAGCCAGTAAATATCTGTTGAATAAATGGATATATGATTGTCTAAATAGGTAGATGAATAGAACAAAAGAAATATTTATCTCCCTCTTTTAAGACAAGTATTACAAAATGCAAATACAGAATTTCTATAGACTTTTAATTTTTGTAAGTTTAATTTAAAATGCTTAAAATCTGCAGGTTTGTCTTTAGCCCTATAATCATTTTTGACATCATAGAGTGGAAATCTAGATTCCCTTGGTTAGGTGAAAAGAATTGAGGGATTTAATGGTTTGATTTTGACCTGAAGAAGACTTTGAAAAGGTCTAAAACAATGGCAGTTTTTCATTAGAACAACTAAAACGCAGTTTTAAAGCTGCTATTTTATAACCATTGAGTGAAATATTAGAAATGGCAAAGATATTTGATTACTAAGTGTCTGTGGTGCCATTCTTTGTATCTCCTCCTCTTCCACAGTTAGAAAAAATGGAAGGTACAGCCATTTTATACTCTATTCAAATTCTATATTTGAGTACCTTAACATTAAAGAAACTGAATTCATGATTTATACCCTCATCATACATTAAATTACATTTTTGCTTATTTTTTTAATCAGTATTTTTGCATTTCAAACAATGCCAGTGAGTGTTTTTTGCCTGGTCACAAAAATAAATAATGCCCTCTTTGTAATTCTTATATGGAGGGTCACACTATAGAAAGCTGTAAGATGCACCACTTCTGGAAATTCAGTAAAAGGTGTGAATTATACATGCTCAATATCAACAGGCTGAAATGTAGATGTTTCAGAAACGCCAATGCTCTAAGAACTTCGGAAAATCGGGATAATCCAAGCGTTTTGAGTTAAAATGCAGTGTAACTAACTACAAAAAAGACGTTTCATTAAAAATCAAAACTATGAATTTGAATTTTAAGTAAAACAAAATAAAACAGCTGTTTACCTTCCTCTGTGACCCAGCTGAGCATCAAAGCGAAAGAGTGAAAGCTACATGAGGGATGTGGTGTTGGGGTCAAGCCCAGAGAGAAGCTAGGTCAGACTGAGGTTTGCAGAGACAACAGGGCCAGGGAAGAAGCAGCTGGGGTCCACGTGAAATTAGAAAGCTAGAAGCAGAGAGGAAATGAGCCTTTAAACCAGAAGTCAGGAGCTGCAATGGCCAGAGTCTGCCTGGAAGTACCAAAGGGAAAAAAAGTTGAGAGGTGATAGCTTGGTTGGCTTAGGAGAATGCTGTCTTCTTGAAATACCTTCTTACCAAGCCATGAGCAGGGATCTTCGGGGACAGGGAGAGGTGGGACTCAGAGATTATATGACATTTACGTGTACATTTGCTTCGTCCATCCTACCAGGCACTTACGGCTCTCGAACATAGTAGGACTCTGAGCATTCATTAAACGATGAGTGTAAATCATCCCCCTTCCTTTGTTAGCAAATCCTTCCCAGATAAATATGCCTAACCTATAAATCATATTTTCACTTGAAGACAAAACACATCAACTCCTTCTCTAAAAGAAGCTCTTAACTGAAGGCCAACGTGAAGTTTCTGAGAGGGAGACTATTTGGAGAAAGTGGAGAGTATCACAAAGCTGTGATGTTTAAAATGAGAGGGTCCCCTCACCCAGAACCACTGGGCGGCCTCCCTGTCACAGTGTTTTAGTCGCCACCATTTGTCTGGCTGCCGCACGGTGATGTATGGAAAGCCGGGCACTGGCTGGAGAGCTCCCGGGGTGAGGACAAAGCGGGACGCACTGGAGGTGGACCTAACAGATGGGGGGCCTCTGATGGATGACGTTCCAGATGGGACTCTCAGAGCCCACTGGCTTCAGTGACCTGGCTCAGACTCTTAGCAAAAACACGTCTGACCCAGCCCGTCCTTCATCGCAAGGTGCTACTGTGTCATCCACTGAGCCTGTCAATTAAAACAGAAATATGATTCAGACTTGGCAGCAACTTTCAGACCCTTCTAAACGTTTGTATTTGTTGTACCTTTTGTAAAATGACAAAATCTGCTAGGATACCTAGAGGTGTAGATGATTGACTTAGAAGAATCCATTTAAATACTGGGTAGTAGTTCTTTCTTTCTTTAAAAAGTTTTCCCACCAAGTTTTAGTGCACTGAAAATAAATATGGTTATGTTTGCCAGTACCAGTAGTTCCATTCAATGTGGCTTAGGGGAAAAAAATTCTAAAACTATCCAGATGACATTCTTAATCTAAGAACAAAAAGATTATGCAGCAATCTTGCTAAGGTTTTGCCTTACTTCCTCCTGACTTACTAGTAAAAGATAAGTCTTAAGAAACGCTACCCATTGCTAATACAGTACTTTTTTTCTCTTTTTTTTTTTTTTTTTTTTTTTTTTGTGGCACCGGGGATCAAACTCACAACCTCGCACCTGCCAGGGCAGGCGCTTAAGCCGCTGAGCCAAACTCCTGGCCCTGGTTTTTTTTGAGGCAGGGTCGCACTATGTAGCTCAGGCCGGCCTTGTGCTCGCGTTGTAGCCCAAGCCGGCCTCGAACTCACAACGCTCCTCCTACCTCAGCCTCCCGAGTGCTGGGATTAAAGGCGTGCACCACCACGCCCGGCTTTTTCTCCTTATTAAAAAAAATTAAAAGGGGCTTTTTCATTTCTTTGTATTTTCACAGCAGATATACTTACTTACTTAATTTGTTTGGCTCATTTCTGAAGGTCAGCATTAGTAATGTGATTAAAACTGAAGATCTCACAACCACACAGATTAAATTAAATCTGGGATCCGATGCTTGTGTGTCTTATAAATTGAGGTCATGAGGTATAAAAAAAATTTCGCAGATGCAAAAATCTTAGTCTAGTACTAAAACACAGTAGGCCTAGGTCAGAATCAGCTCTTTGTGTTATTTTGCTCTAAACTCCAGCGTTCCTCAATCAGGCAGGGGTTCGTTCTCCCTGAGCAATGCACTGATTCTGAGCCCCCCGCTTTTGCATGCATGAGGGGTTATCCTGAGCAACTTCATGTTACAGAAGTTTTGTAAATACAGGGAGATGAATTGTTTCCAATTTTTGTAAGACCCTGGTTTGTTGTATGGGTGCTATTTGAACTGTTTAGGATGGCGCCCAACACAGACTGTATGGATGGCAGTCATGGATCCTTCATCCCATGGGCCAAGTGGCACCTCAGTGTCATGTCATTTAGCCAGAAAGACAAAGCCCCAAGTGCTGGCATGGCCACTCACGCCTTCTGCTGTGAAAAACAAGAGGGCCCGGGCATCTTTTGGAATATTGTCCTGAACATAAAAACGGGGTGCTTTCCAGTCCCTCTCACCCCCCCCCCAATTAATCTCAGTCTCCATTTGGTCTTCAATAAGTATCTTCCACTGGCTCAGAGATGCTGTGTGTGTGTGTGTGTGCACCTGTGTGTGCCTGTGTGTGTGAGTGTGTGTGCATGTGTGAGTGTGTGTGCCTGTGTATGTGAGTGTGTGTGAGTGTTTGTGCGTGTGTGTGAGTGTGTATCCTGTGTGTGTGTGTGTGAGTGTGTGTGTGCCTGTTTGTGTTTGTGTTGTCAGCATCTTGGTGCCTCTTGCACATGGATGCACAGTTCATTTGAACTCTGAGCACATTTCTCATTATTGTTTGTCCTGTTGCTTTTGTCAGTCAATGTATAGCTCTTTGCACGTCTCAGTCTTGTGAAACTCTAGTGCACAAATTCGCATGGTGTATAGAACACTTTATGGTTTACTGAACTCACTGACCAGAATTATTTGACAAATAATTAGCTACTTGCTTTACGCTCAGAGATAGAAACAGAGAATTTGCACTCTTGTTTCATTTTTATTTATTTTTACTTATTTTTTATCTTTTGGGTTTTTTTTTTTGAGACAGGGTCTTGCTGTGTAGTTCAGGCTGGTCTTAAACTCACTTTGTGGACCCAGCTGGCCTTGAACTCCCAGCAATCCTCCTGCCTCAGTCTCCCAAAAGCTGACATTACAAGCATGTGCCACCAAGCCCAACTCATTTTTAAAACTTACAGAAATGTTACATATCTCTCTTAACTGCAACAGAGGTGGCAATCCATACATCTTTTAACCTCTTGACTTGCTGCACGTAGTCAACTCCGCAGAAAAAGTGAGGGATTTCCTGCATGCTTTAAACACAAAATAAGAAATTAGTTTTGAAAGCATACGTTAGACAATTATTTCCAAATAGACTAGACCGTGTTAATACAGGTGAATGCGAATCCACAGCAGCAATGAAGTTAATTAATTAACCTTACATCAAAGGATTTCCTTCCTCAGAACAAAGGAAGAAAGAGGACAGCGGTCTGTCCTATCGGCATGGTTATTGACTCAAGATGCCTGGAACTTCTGCTTCAAAGGGTTGTCTTCTCTTAATCAGGCAAAGCGTCTTGTAGCATGTGCTATGCAGGAATCTTTTGTGTCTGCAAAAACAGTCTAGGAGATTAGCCTCAGATAAATCCCCAACTCTTTAACATATGCCTGGATGGGCGCCTCAGGCATCTAAAAATGGGGGGAGAAGGCTGCTGTTTCCAAGTGAGCTAACAGAGTACCCACCAGTTATTCAGGCAATGAGTTTACCTAGGCTTAAAAAGAGAGAGGAAGAGCAGTATGACTTAAGAAATGAACGAGGGAGAACTTCACCAGGGATGCTCCCTCGCTGGCTTCTTTGATATGTGATTTTCAAAGCAGGTGCTATTCTTATTGCAATCACATTGTCACACTCCATCATGAGGAAGCAATTAAGCCCATAATAAGTTAAGAGGTGATGTTTGGTGGGCTCTTTTTTAATCTCACACAACCGTTGATTTGTTGGCTTTTGAAAACAGATAGGAATTTTTCAATTATGCCCTGCAAAATACCTTTTCTCATTCTGAGTGTTTGAAAAGCAAATGTATCTTGGAGCCAGTGCTTTTGTGTTTACAAATCTGGATATGATTTAGTAAGCTTTAAAGAGGCAGCAAGCACATAGTAAGGAAATCAGATTTACATAATTTTCTGCTTGCTTACAGAACACAGCGGTTGAGATTATCTTTTACATTGGTGAAGAATGTTTTAATATTTAAGATGAAATACCACCTATAGTACACTTGATCTCGCTAGTTTGACTTCTTAAAATAAATTATGAGCTGATTTGTCCCAGTGACTCTTAACATAAATTGCTGTTATAATGTAAAGAAGCAATTCTAAGGGAGACTGCTTTTCTCTTCATCTGCATAAAAAGATTTAGGTTACCTCCACATGTGTTCTTTCCTCTGTGCCGTTTATTTGCTGCAACTTCACGTGGCAGGAACAACAAAATCCATGCTCTGTTCATTCCATCCATTCTTCTGTTCATGCTTGATAAGTAGCAAGGAGCAGCATGACATACATAAAAGAAATATGTGGGCTTGAGTTTTTGCGTATAAAATAGGGCTTTTAGAGGAATATGTGTTTGTGCCCCCCCCCCACGAGAAATACAATTAGATTGTAACCTTGGGGAAATAAGATGAGCAGAAGGCTTTGCCCTGGCTTCCACAGTGTATGTATGTGTAGTGTATATCCTCACAGCCTTGATAGTCACTGTAAATAATGAGAGCTCTGATCCCAGCATCTTTCAGCTGTGGGAATGTGATTGCTAGGCAAAGAGGAGGTAGTTCTAAACCAAAGGACCCAAAGGACCCTCTTATACAGTCAAGAGCCTCAGGGAAATGTTTGATGTTTTACTGTCCTGATTTTTGCTTTGTGTATCATGAGCATTACGCTTGGCTAAGCTTTCTGTCACTGTCTAGATTCTATTTGTACAAATTCGCCACAGTGCCTATTTTCCGTATCGTCTGTATTTATTATTTGGCCACAAGAGTTAGAAACATGAACACGGTAATAGGCTGACTAGGATTAGTTATTCACTGACAAGTGTTCAGATTGGGGCGTTTTATATTAAAAAGGTGTGTGGGGGAGTATAGACAAAGGGTCCTGCAGTCAAGTTTGCTTGCTATGTTCTGTATAGAGATTACATATATGAATGCATTATCTCATTCAGGGCACAGCATGGAATTGGAGTCATCTTAGATTTATAAGTAGCTGATGATTATTTCCTTTCAACTCGGTAGAGCAATAGGACCAGCCTCCTGGAGTCTGTGATTGCAGCCTTTGTTTTTATTATTTTCATAGGTGGGGAAAGGTTTGTAGAAAACATCAGTAATAGATCTAGCACAGGATTAGAGAATGTCACCAAAACAAAAACCTGAATTAAAGACAGACAAATAGGTTCACAAGGAGATTTACTGGAAGCTATGTGAAATCCTGCCCTGCCAAGCCTTGCTACCCTTCAAGGTCTCCTGATTGGGAAGAACTTCCGAGCCCCGTGAAGCCCGCTGTGAAGCACCCTTCCTGCAGCTAAGAGCACACTCATTGTATGTGCTGCTCATTTGATTCTTAGCCATTTTACCTGGATGTGGCTTTTTGTTTTCCATTTCTAACTTTTGTCTCTTTAACTGTTGCCTTGCCTTTCAACATCTTACGTGACAAGCTCTGGTATGAAAGGAGGCTATTGATTTGCACTTGTTTTCTACTGTCTGAAGCAATTACCAAGAATGGAAGTACTGAAATCAGCACCAAATTCTTAGCTCACAGTTAGGTAGCTCTGGTGTGTCAGCTGCACTGGGTTCTTCCCTACAGGCTCCAGGGAAAAGCGCACTGCCGAGCTCACTCAGGTAGTTGTCAGGACCCACTTCCTTCTCACTGGAGGAATGATGCCCCGTTTCCTGCTGGCTGTCAGAGGGAGGATGCTTCTGCTTCTAGGCCACCTGTCTTCCTTAATGTGCAGGGCCCTGAGGTCATAAACCAACAGAGCAAACCTGTCTGGGTTTTCATTTCTGACTTCTTTGCCACAAGTGGGGATAGCTGTCTGCTTGTAGAGGACAGCCTATGACCACGTTGGGCCTATGTGTTTATTAATTATATTTGCAAAACCCTTCACAGATACCTATGTTAATGTTTGACTTAGTAATGAGGGAATAGGATTCCTGGGGTAAGTGGGACATGTTTACAATCCTCCCAGCCATATGCTCCATGATTTATTATCCCCTGCTACACTCAGACAGCTTATACGCAGGTAGGTTCTGCACAAATATTTCTGAAAGGAACCCACAGATGCATAAATCAGCAAATGATACAAGAGATACTTGTAGAGGCCAGGTATTTCACCATACAAATTACTAATAGATAAGTGACAGCCTCCATGGAAAGATACTTTTATTTTCTCTAAATTAGTTTTGGGTCATTACACTTTAGGTTATACTGGTGATTGAGTTGATTCATCATGTAAGCTCTTACCATTCGCTGGTGAGAATTTGTTTAACAAATGGCAACAAATTTCAGTCTCTTCCCCCTTTAAAGTCTCAAGCAACTGAGCATTATGCCCTGACATCAAATAGTGTGTATAAACTGATCTGTACATTATAAAGCAAATTTACACATATTTTTCCCTCTAACACAATAATCCAAGGGTATTACCACCCTCATCATGCAGACAGAAATTTAAGACTACTTGAGGTAGTTTGTTGTTCTAAATTCTTTTCATTCAAAACTTTCTAAAGCAATTGCCTTTGATAAAGAAGAGAGTCAGGGAGTCATTGAGATGACAAACACCCAAGTCAATGCAGAATGTTTTAAAATGTTCTTTATGTGCCTTGCCCAAATGTTTACTATTACAATGGCATAGTTATCCTACTCTGTACTTAACACTGAAAATACATCTGAGGGGTTAAAATAGTAAGTTGTCCATACCAAGTAGAAAAGTCTAGTTTTTCTAGTAGTTCTTCTAACTCTCTGGAAAAGAGCCTCTGATTCCTACCCACCAATAAAATGATGAAAATGTACCAACTTCAAAGAAACAACATACAATACACGTCTCTAACTGGCACCTAAGAAATACAGTGACACATTTTTTTCCTTCTAGAATTTTGGAGCTTCCCCTCTCCCCCGCCCATTTTAAAATGAGTTTTTGAATCCATTCTTTTCAAGATTCAGAGATGAAGAGATAAAATGATAGTTACCCTATTTGGTCAAAGTTCCTTTTCCATACCTTAAAATCTAACCAGAAAACAATTCAGGGGTGCAAGGTGTACTTAAAGAAGGGTTTTCAAAGAACAACTGGAATTAGTACTCATTGAATTTAGCAAGCATACATGAGAATTGGAAATTGAAATGTCCAGGATGAAGAGTTGCATTTGCAGGTCTCCAAAATGATTATGCATGTGGTTTTGATAAAGCTTTTGATCACAGTATCCCTAGACCACTCCCAGTGTCATTCAAGTTTCAATCTCTTTCAACATCCACTTTAAATCTCAACCACTCCCTTTTACTACCAAAATCCTTTCCATAATATCCTCACGTCATATTTCAATTCACTTTCAGCAAACAACAACACAAGACCTTTCACAGGTTATTTTTCTGCAGCTGCTAAGCTCAGATTTTATCTGTGGTAGTTTTCATAGTGCTATAAGTAACTTTGACCTTGACCTAAGACTTTGTCTTTAGCATTCAACTGTGAGATTTCACAAGAATTGTCACCTTCTTCCTTAAAGAATAAAAATGGCATTCCAGCAATCTTAAATAAGAAAAACATTCACACAAAAACCATTATGACAAATTGAAGAATATTGAACTAGTCAATTTGTGCATTTCGTTGAACATCCTAAGCCATACAAATTTGAATGAAGCTTTCAATACACAAATAAGCCAGTTCTGTAACAATAGACATTGCCATTGTATATTAGACATTATGCACAGTGCAGCCAGCTGCATCAAAGAGAAGAGGGAATTGGGATTTGTTTTCAATGTTAAACTGAAATCCAAAAAATTATTGTTGTTGCTCTGTAATAAACAGGGATGCTACTTAATGAAAACCTCTATTTGTATTATTGGTGAGGGTTTTCATTTTATTCCCAATTCAAACATGTGGATAAAGTGGCTCTATTACTTTCTGAAAGTAGATATTTGCCATAATGTTTAAACTTTGCCAAAGATCGTCTTGTTCCTGTGAAGAATATCAGAAGAATAGTTTTAACAGTATAGACACAAAACAGTTTAATAAAGGACATTTCCAGAATATCAGTAGTCAAACACACAGTGCTTTTTATTTCCCTTTGTCTTCAAGGGAAGAAAAAAAATGTAACAATGAGATATTAACATTTAACATTGTTTCCCTTTAGGAGAAAAGGCAAAAATAACCATCTGCTTTTTCCAACTTTATGATTTACAAAAGTTCTCCCAAGTGCAATTATGTAGCCCAAGCCATTTTATAATATTTCTAAGAATACAAAAATGTATGGATGTTTTCTTTAAATCCTGAACATCAACTTACAGGGTGTTTCAATCTTTTTAACAGTTAGAATGATGTCAAATAACCCTATTAATTGTGATTACAGTTAAATTTAGTGTGAAATGAAAAATGTATGTTAGAACATGTGCATTTAAGAGTCGCTCTCTGATCTCATTAGCAATTATTCCTGGATACTGGTGCACTAGGAGGTAGAAAACTTACTGCAATAGAAACAAACTGGTACATTTGTTATTTTTAAACTATAGCTTTGCTCTCTAGGAATATACGTTTCCCTTAGTCCCTTTCCCATTTTTCAAGTTTTCAAATCCTGACCTCAAGCATGAATAATAAACAGAAGTCATGCCTTCACTTGAACAAAAAAGAAATGTTCTATTCAGAGATGCTCTGAATGCTAATTTTCTGATTTTGAGTATACCTTGGAGAAATGGAGGTATCAAGATGTAGTCTAGATATGTAGCAGAATTTATAGATACTTACTTTTTGATTCTAGACAATGTTATTCCTATACAAATAAAGTCATCATTCACAACACATTCCCAATAAACAAATATTCAATAATCACAAATATTGGCTTAAGAAGTGTTTTTCATGAGTTTCATACACTTGAGATACAAAAAAAAAAAAAAAACCCAACCCCAGTATATTGAGGAGATATAAATATAGCATACATTGACTACACATCTAAGAAATTATTTCCCACCTTTGATACTTCAAAGCATAGCTGTATCACTTCCAGCAGGTATATAGAAGAAACTCATTATTTTCTTGGTTGTAATGCCTAACTAAAGAGGTGCTTGACTGTTGGATACTTTCCTGGGTTATAGAATTATTTCAATCATATTAGATTTGGGAATATTTCAAGATTATCTTTGTTACAGTTAATATTAGTAAGTAGTAAGAGTTATAAAAGCCTGAAACAAGATACTCAGTAAATTGCTATAGGCAGTATGACATGCTGGAAAAGGTAGCAAACTCAGTTTGGACTCCGCCCTTCCTTCTCTGCATAGTGTTTCCTTCTCAAAGTCTCAGTGTCTTCTGGCTTTAAAGTGACATAAACCTCAAATGTATTTCTCTAGCAATATTTCAGATTTAGCTATATTTTGACAAAGCAGAATGGGTTCTTTCAAAGTTTCTTTTAACTTTGGAATTCTAATAATACACGATTAGGTAAAAATCATTCTTTTTCTTCTCTATTTCAACTAAACTATAAAGTGTTGAAAGTCAATCATTAGCTCCTATTCATCTTAGTGTATTTAGTGCCAAATTCAACGTCTACCATGTAATAGGTGCTTAAAAAGCAATTATTGAATACATAATGAGGTTGCTTGTGTAAAAATTAGTGATTCCAATGTTATGATTTTCTGACTTAAGTCTAAGGGATGAATTTTCCACTTTTAGGTTTAAATGTATACATTTAGATTAAGGATGATGAAAAATACTCTAACCTAGAGGCATCACTTAACATGACAAAGACTTTGCTGTATGAAAAGACAAAGAATTTCCTAGTATTTTGTGACAAAAAGTAATAGTGAAACAAAACTTAGTGCTGATACCCTGGAACATTTATTTATTCAGCAAATGCTACTTGTATTATAGTCAAAATTTCTTTCAAAAAATAAAATATATGCCCACATTTGAACAGGCATAAAAAGGAATCAGAGGTGAGGTGTTTTTATGTAAAAAAAGAAAAAAATTAAAATACTGTATCATCTTACCAGAAGTGGTAGCGTATGCCTGTAATCCCACTACTCGGGAGGCTGAGGCAGGAGAATCCTTGCAAGTTTGAAACTAGCCTGGGCTACAAAGTTAGCCCAAGGTCAGCCTGAACCACATAGTGAGACCCTGTCTCAAAAAGACTAAATAAATAAATAAATAAATAAATAAAAACTATACCATCCTTCCCTATTCATATATTGGCTAGTGTCTGAAGAAATTTTGTGCAACTTCTCACTTCTAGCTTTTGGAAGGAAGTTATTAAATATCCTTAAAAATCAGTGTCAGTTTGCAGAATGTATACAGTGGTAGGCTCATTATGTGAATTTTTCCTTTCATCTCATGGACTAGAATTCCCTAATACCTGATTTTTATGCACATGTCCCCCAAATTTCTTTCATAATGGTTGTATTTCGCATTTTCTTTTTCATTTTATGAGTTGAATCACCTTAGGCAGAAAGAGACCCCTAAAGAAAGAACATATCAAGGTTATACAGGAAAGGGGCATTTTATAGTTAAAGTCCTAATAAAAAATATAAGAACCATGAGTGTCTTTAAATATTTAAGAAATACAACAGGAGACAGGACTTTCACTAGACACTGCTGCTGGTACAGCAGAAACCAAAATGATGATATTGTAAAACAGCGGGTGATATTCCTGGGATAAAATCTATGAGAAAAAAAATTTAATTAAGATTTTAAAACTCCTTTTTCATTATTAAAGATATGTACCTGCTAACAATGTTATTAATGCAGACTTTAAAGAACGATGCATGGGTGAAAACTATCATTAGCCAAGAAGACGCTGCCAAAAAGATTAGATAATTGTTTACTTTTCATTGATTTATTTACCTGAAATTAATTCATTGCACTCCATGTACAAAGCGTCATGCACTAAAAGGAAATATTAAGTTGTGTTACATATAATAGTCAAAATCTACTGTTTTTTATTTTTTATACAAGAGCATTGTTATTATTTAGCTTCCTCTAAAATAATTTACTTGTTTGTAAGTGGTTACGCTGGGAAAAAATTTCAAGAAACACTAATGGGCAATTGGACTAAGTCAAGCAGAGAAAGAATATAAGTCCCTCTAGAAATGCTGAGACATTGAGTGGCCCTTGCTTGGTAACCTTGCTCCCTTCTACTGGGGACCCACTGAAGAACCCCATGGAATCCACTTCACAATTGTTTGCACTTCACACAGCTGGTTGTCATAGCAACAAGTAAAATAAGGAGCAGATGCGAGGCCAGATACAAACAGTGTGCAAAGCCAGTATACTTTGCAAATTTATCTCATGTAGAGATAAAAACGAGCAATTATTCAAAGATCTTATTATATGCAGTCACTGTGCTAGCCACTGGGGAAGAGGGAAAGAAAAGAAAAATGAAAAACTGCGACCACTGTCTTCTAGGAATCCACAGGCTGGGTGACAGGCAAGTAATGCCGAGAGAGAGGGGTCTGACTGTAATGAGGTCTTCGGTGCAGAGGCCAAGCAAGTTATCTTAGAGGTAATCCTGAAGCAGCTTCTTAAGTAGAAGTCAAAGTGTGTCAGATAGAAGCTAGAGAATTGGGAAGAAGTAGAAGGTGAATCTAAGCAGAAGAAACAAGGATTACAAACCCAAAGGTTTACAGGACAAGGCTTAGAGCATGAAAATCTACTTCAAGGAATTAGATACAAAACACTGTACCCCTGTCCAAAGAACAGTATGCTAGCAATAGACATTAACTATGCACCTGTAGCTTCTCAAGCATTATGTGTTTAGTGAAGGACTTTTCTGATCTACACTTTTAGAGCCATGCATTAGAAGGAACATGGTGTGGTGTAATTCACTGTCTCAAATTTATAGAAGTTTTAGCTCACAGGACCTTATTTTAATAACTAAATATTTCTTCTAGGGTCAAGGGAGGGTTTTAGATTGGCACTTCTTGTGTGAGTCTGAATACATTTTAAGGTCTACCATTTAATGCACAGTTTTCAAGACTGTATTAAGTACTTAGTTGTCTCATTTATTTATCAAAAGAACCCAAAGAGGAAGAGAGTTGTATCTCCTTAGTTCAGCTGAGAAAACTGAAATGCTGAAGTGTTAAGTTGGTGGATGGTATGTTTGATTGTAAGAAGTCAGTCTCCATACTTCACTAACACATTCAAATAGAAATAGCTGACAAAATTGATTTTTTAACGGCTCTGGTGCATGTATGAGAGTGTGTGTCTGTGTGTGTAACTGTATTTATGGCAGCCAAGATAACAAGACTTTCCTTTCACTAAGATGGAGCCGGTATTACTCTACAATGTCTTGAATTTCGAATCTTGGAAATTGGCTATTCAAGACAATTGAGTCTTGAATTTTTAGTTAATGACATTGTCTTCCTTTGAGTGTTCCTTTTTTCCCCCTGAGTTTTATGCTAAAGCTTCATTGAAAATGCAGAAACTAAAACAATGCATCTATAATTCAGTCCTCCACAATGAATATTTGATTGTATCAACCCCTTGATCAAATGCTATGAGTGATACAAAAATAAAGTATGGCCCTTGCTTTAAAGAAACTTAGACTTTGCTAAAGGAGATGTACATGAGAGTAATAAAGTATAGGTCATGGCAAATACTACGAGAGGAAATAGGAGCTGGCAGATATATTCCAGCTGGGATGCAGACAGAAAGGGAAGCACAGAGAACAGGCATACTTGAGTTCTGGTCTTATGTTTGCATTATTCAAAACCCACCAGCCTCATTTCCTCTGTAAAATTAAAGGGTGCACCAGAACCCCTGAGAGTTCTGCCAGGTTCTAACTTTCTGTGCAGGTTGTGTTATTTCAACACATGCAGACCATAGAAGCCCGGAAATCTCTGGTGATTGAAAACAAAGTGTGAGTGAATATATCAAAGCAGCCAAGGCCTGGCTGTGCCCTGAGCGTGGAGAGCTTCCGCGGAGTGTGACTCCCAGGCAGAAGGTGGCAGAGGACAGAAAACCCAGCACTGGAAATGCAGCCTGAGGTTGACAGGAGGTGTCAGAGTCTACACAAAGTCATCTGAATCATTTAAAGAACTCTTAATAGCCAAAATATAATGGTGACAAATAGCAGATCATCAAGATTAACTGCTAATGATATAATTAGGGGCACAAGCTAAGGGAATCAGAACTACAGGGCAGGATAGTCACTGGCCTGCGTTGCATTTGAAAAGGGGGGTGGGGAAGTAGAGTAGATGGAATATTCCAAACATTGAAAAAGTGATCAAACTTCATAAAACTATTGACCCTTCATGCTGAAAGAACAATGTCACAGAAGAACTAAGCATAAGCAAGTTTAGGGCAACCTTCCTGATGCAAGAGATGCGAAGAAGAAAATTTGACAAACAAGACAGTGTGGTTGTCAGAGCTCCAACTTTAGACACTCTACATAAAAATTTAAATACTTCAACACCCACATAACCTCGTAGATAGAGGCTTAAAAACCCGTTCAGCTCACAAAACTGTTTGCCGGTTTGTAATTTCTCCCTTTTTTTTTTTTTTTAACTGCACTAGCAGTGTCACGGTGAAGAGACAGCTGGTGGCAATGACTATCAGTGACCTTAAGCACACAGCTGGGTTTCTATTTTTATTTCTGTGAAGCCTTTTTTCTTCAGCAAGCTGATGCTTAAAGGCCAAAGCTTAAATCTATGTGGTAAAACCAATTTGTATTGTATTGTATGTGTATATAAACATTTCACATAACAAAGGCTTTTTAAAAACATACATACACACACTTACACCTACACAAACACACACACACACCAAAATATGTAAGGACTCTTATTTAAAAAACCATTTGCATCTCCAATCTTAGATGGATAACTGTACTATACCAAGTTCAAAGAAACATTTAGAGTTTCAGAAAATCAATAGTGTTGACCATACACTTCAAAACAAAGGTAGCATATTCATGTTACTTCTGTTTTATAGAAATAAAGTAATCAAAAAAATCCAGCTCAATCAAAGATATTAATGAACAATTCAAGTTTTAAGACTTTAATGACTATCAAGGATAGGAAAAAAAATCCAGCAGAACGTGGCTCTATTTGGGTGAATTCAGTTTTATTCTCCTTTCCCCACATTAGAGATAATGGTCTTGGAGAGTTTCATCTGGCTCATTGCAGATACAAAGATACATTTCTGAATATGAGTCATAGCATATTTCTGAATATGGGTAATGGCAGGGACAAATATGTGTTTAAAATTTCTAATGAAATTGTCGCTGAGAAGATGAGATGGTAGACATGAACCCTGGCAAAATGGTCATTCAGCAAACAGAATGTGATTTGAGGGTGCTGGCCAGGCAGAGAAACAGCTTAGGAGTTCCTAACGTCAAGCTGGCAGGGAACTTCCACTGGTCAGAGACAGAAAAGAGTGCTGGGATTCCTCTACTCAATCTCTTTGTTATCACACAAAATAGAGAGGTGTTCTGCCAAAAAAAAATTAATATTTTATGCTTTTAAAAGCTCAGTCTGTCAAAGATGTTGGAGTTTCCAACTAGCCACTATTTTATCAAATGAAAAATAAAGATCTAAATCATTAAAGTAATTATCTAAATTCAGGTTTTTGTTAGTAGCCTTAGACGTCTAAATTCAGAAAGGTACACAAAAGTGTTTTTGCTGGCCTGATCGCTTCTAAAGTAAAGGAGAAGACTGGCTGGCAGGAATTCGAAGCCACGTATTCAAGACTTACTTTCTCTCACTTAAATGCTAGAATGCTAGAGACACTGTCTGTAGTAGGGGCTCCTACTGAGCAGCCTATCAGATTGAGAGCTGCTCAAAAAGTCGACCATAGTATGTTCATCTCTCTGTATTCCAGGAAACAGTGTACAGGACATTAAAGCAATGTTGGGTGAAGAAGCAAACTGAAAATCCATGCATCACCTGGTTCGCTACATTGAACTGTGCTAGGCAGGCACAAGTCCTCAAGCCCAAAGTCCAGAGAAAGAAGAACAAGCCAGAGGCCTAAAATACAGAGGCATGCCGTGTTCGCACAGCAGAGCCCTCCCTGCGGAAGCCACCACACCGCCAGTGTGAGATGGCACATGCTCAGGCATGCTTGGGCTGTGCTATATCAAAAATATCATGTCTTTGCATCTTAGAACAAGGGCCACTTCACACAAGAAGTGCCAGAAAGGAATAATAAGATTAATCACCTATGCTGAGTCCTGCCTGATTTCTCCAGAGACCACAATCAAAACTTGACAGGTTGCAAAGCGTATCCCAATTTGCTGCTCTTCCCCTCCCCTAAACTCCACCCACAGTTTAGGTAGAATAAAGTGACTCGAGAAATTAAAGTATAATCAGAGTCTCCCAATATCCCCTCAGCTGCTGGTGGTACAGGAGTTTAGATGTCGCTTAAAAGAAGTTTGCACTGCTTTACAAACAAGCTTCTCACACACTAAATTGTGAAATAGAGTTATGCGGTCTATGGGATCTAATCAATGGCACATAATTTTTCAGTAGTTTAATGTGCTCTGTATTCTGAGTGCATATTAATCACTCTCCTTTGCATGCAAAATACGTTGGGTACAAATCATTCATTTCCCTTTAAGATATAAACTTCCTTAGGAAAATGTAAGTTGAGGCCAGTTTTGTCTTGTGGAAGCAGAATTAATGTAGCTTAAGTAACTACCTAAGATTGTGACAGGAATCTTAAAAATATGACTCAGAGCTAGTTTAGTTAAAGCTTGAGTAATTTAAGGAAATTGCCTAGGCGAGTAATTGGTATTGTACCAAAACTAAATATTTCACAGTTACATTTGCTCTTGCCTAAAAATAAAAACTAGAGCAATACAAGGGAAAACTGCCAAGACTGAAAATAATATACAGCAGCTGTAAGTAATTGGAAGTGATAATCATAATTAGACAAGATGTAAGATATGTGCTAAAATGCCGATTGGATCTTCCTGTTGACAACTGGGAGAAATCCCAAAGGCTCAGACTCTGCATCTAGCCTGGGCCCTTCTGCCTCATGCCTGAGACAAGGCCTCCAAAACTCAGCTTGGCACATGGCACCAAGACAGAACCCACTGTCTTGGTGCCATGTGTCATGCTGTCCTCATTGGCAAAAGAGGAAGAGAGAGAAGGAAAGGAAGAGGTCACACTCCCTGACTTTGAGGAGACTGCAAGCCAAAGGAAACTAGCCAATTATCTAGCACTACATGGCCTTTTATAAAATCCATCCAAAGTAGCCAAGAAAACACAGAGGAACTGACATTTTTGTAAGACAAAATGGAGAACATTTTTGGAAGTCCAGAGAAATATTTTGAAGATGTTGGTACTTTTGCTGAGTCTTGAAGCCAATAGCTATCAGTTACTTTCTTTTATTTATTTATTTTTAGCATCAAATCATCTAGTGCAATTTTACATGTTAAGCAAATTAAATTGGCCCAAATAATACTGAGAACCTTCAATTTAATGCTATGGACACTCTACTCTAAACAGTTGAGTTCATATACACACGCAAACCACATTTAACGAATGTCAATGAGAATAAAGTCGTAGAATGGAAGTAAATTCCAGCAAAGGACCAATGTGCAGTCATTTTAGAAATTAAGATGTACATGTACTGAAGTATGTATACAATATTGTTGAATTTTATTTTAAAAAAACAGTCTATTGCCTTAACTTTTGCCTTTGCACAGTTTCTCAGCCTGGCCTTACTTCTCCTTATAGCTGAGTATGTCTCGTGTTCTATACTTGTGTGTTTCTTTGTACCCCCTATTAGAGTGAACTTTTTTGAAGGAGTGGATTGTATTTTATTTATCTTTTTCTGTGTGTTGCCTAATGCAGTCCCTGAATGCATAAAGGACATCCAATACACCATCAAGGAGCATAAATGATATCTAACTTTCCCATAGCTTTTACATCTTTTAAAATCTATAACACAACTGCCTATGTTTGTTTATTATTTTCCTTTACTAGTATACTAGTTTTACTGCACTCAAGATGCCTATAAAAACTGCTCTGAAGCAGTTGTTAGTTCCTGATCATACACAGATTAAATACATAATTACATTTTTAAAATATTCTTCTGTCTTTATTAAGAGAAAACAAGGACTCTAAGTTTTAAGCACAGTCCTTAGACATCAGATACTGAAATCCTGTCTATTCAGCAGAAGACTTATTTTCCTCATCACTTTTTTGTTTTTAAAACTCATTTGTGATGCATACAGATGCATTACATTAAATAGTTGATCACACTCTGTGTTTATTAACAAATGGCTTCTTCAGCACTGGGACCCTGTTTACCTGAAATCAACAATGGCCCTGTCAGGAGATCTTCTCACTGGCAGAAGCCAATGTTTCTTTGTCCCCCTTAACTTCTGAGAATGTAAACAATGCAGTCAGCTCTTCTTGCTACAAGGCAATATAGTCACTTGTGAAGGTCTCATTGAAAATCTCAGGTAGGTAATTCAAAGTCAGTACAAACAAAAGTCATCCTACGTTTGAGTTATAAACTTAGTGGTGAAACTCTATATTTCTTTATTACATTCCTCAATTTGCGCTAAAAAATTGCACTTAAAAATCAGGTTTAATTAAGAAAAAGCAGTTAAAGCTATGTTGGTGGATTTTTTCGTTGTTATTATTTCTACTATTATTATTGTGACAAATGAGAATTTGTCCCGAGCAAGTCTAAACATGTCTGCAACATTCACTATAGAATAAAATATAATCCAGACACAAAGACGCCACTGGATTCTACACAGAAGTAGAATCTACTCCGTGGCCTCCAACCACAAACCAAACTTAATGAGTCCTTAGATGTGTGGTGAAAATTCAACGTGACTCTGAGGCAAGTATCACCTGAGATTTTCCATATAGAAAGCCTTGGTTTTACTAATGTATAAATACAGCTATGCATTCAGATGCTCCAAATTCCTCGAAATCTGCTTCAGCATGGAAACCTAAACACTGTACATTGCAAATGCGAGTCATCCTACCTGCCAAGAGCAAGTCTCAATTCCCTTCCTGACAGACATCAAACTTGGTCCAGCAAGAATGAACTACATTTAGAACTTAGAATTAGGCCTACTCTCTCCTTTCCTCCTGCTTTTGAGTGAGCTGTTTCCTCTATCCACGTGGCATTTCCTTTCATTAAAACTCTGTGCCTTTGCCCAAGCAGGTTTAAATGCTTATTTCTGTGGCACTCCTGTTAGCGCATATAAGTCTTATATTCTTAGGATTGAATTAGAATTGTCCTCACTACACACACATCCAAAAAAAGTCCTTGGTAGGGAGAGACTCTTTTCTGGTTGTTCTGAAATTTAGTACAGTATTTGGCTGATAAGAAAGATTTACAGGTCTATGCACGAATGGATATTGCCCACAAATATAGTTATTTACATTCCCATAGAGAAATAGGAGTGTTGGTGGCTGCTTATCGAATACTTAGCGTGTGTCAACCGCAGTGCACTATGTTGAATGTGCTATGTCTCTGGATCTAGTCACAACCCTGCCAGGCTGATTATATTATTTCTGTTATTTCTGCTTTGCCCTTGAGAAAACTGAAGCTCAGAGAGGTTAGTCAAGTGGGCCATGCATTCTCACAGAGCAGGCTCAGGTGTGAGCCTAATTCTGCCCCGCCCCTAAACCTGTGAGTTCCCCACTACACTTTGCTGCCTCTTCATTACTGTTATGATTCTGAAAGACACAAATTAGATTTTGATTGAATCTTTTTCATTTCTTTCCAGCTCCAAGTACAGCCCAGTATGGAATTACCGGGAGCGCTGACGTTCTTTTCTCCTGCTGGTACCTTGTGTTGACACTGTCCTCTTTCACCAGCATATTCTACCTGAAGAATGCCATTCCACAATAAATTTAAAGACCCATAAAAGGCTTTTAAGGATTCTCTGAAATTGCTGATGGCTGGATCCAATCTGGTACAGTTTGTTAAAAGCAGCGTGGGATATAATCAGCAGTGCTTACATGGGGATGATCGCCTTCTGTAGGATTGCTCATTATGTAAATACTTTAATTCTACTCTTTTTTTGATTAGCTACATTACCTTGTGAAGCAGTACACATTGTCCTTTTTTTTTTTTAAGACGTGAAAGCTCTGAAATTACTTTTAGAGGATATTAATTGTGATTTCATGTTTGTAATCTACAACTTTTCAAAAGCATTCAGTCATGGTCTGCTAGGTTGCAGGCTGTAGTTTCCAAAAACGAATATTGCAGTGAATATGTGATTCTTTAAGGCTGCAATACAAGCATTTTGTTCCCTGTTTCAATAAGAGTCAATCCACATTTACAAAGATGCATTTCTTTCTTTTTTGATAAAAACAGCAAATAATATTGCCTTCAGATCATTTCTTCGGAATATAACACATATCTAGATTTTTCTGCTCGCATGATATTCAGGTTTCAGGAATGAGCCTTGTAATATAACTGGCTGTGCAGCTCTGCTTCTCTTTCCTGTAAGTTCAGCATGGGTGTGCCTTCATAAAACGATATTTTTCTCTTTGTCTCCAACTCATACCAAGTGTTTTGCTAAATCTTGCAATTTGGAAACAAAACTAAACCCTAATGATAGAGTTAAACATGACCCTATCTCTGAGGAGCTATTGAACTGTATTCCTTTGTTAAACAGTGGGGTTTGAGAATTTTGCCCCCAAATAGCTCAGTTTTTGTGGATTAAAGATAATTTAACAACATAGTAAAGTAAATGTACCATATCAGTTTTTTTAGTTAACACAAAATGTTACATCCATAGTGGGAAGTAATTCTCATTAACAGTGATAGCCCGGCTCACTCAAGGGATTGCTGAGCAAGACAGCGTCTCTTTCTTTCACTGTTGTAAGTCAACATTTTTAAGAGGGCTTGTCAGAAAAAAACAGAAAGTCCTATTACTTAATATTATATGAGTTGCTAAGTGATCAAAATTCATTTGATTTTGAGATAGGTAAGTAAATATGACAGAGATAGTGCTTCTACAGACAGAAGCATTTTGCATATCTTCTGCCTGAAAACATCACAGACTTGATAGTCCAGAATGCATATTATTTAAGACATTCCAAAATACAACAAATATTTTATGTTAGTATCCATCAGCTCAACCCCTGAAGTAACTAATTCTTTGATGAATCATTTTCTCTGTAGCTCAAACAAGTGAAACCCTCAAAATTATCATGCGTTATAGTTTCTTACATGATATTATATGAGATATGATCAAATTTAGATACCAGTGATGAGACTATCTTAAGATCTATTGATTATTAAATCATCGTGAGTATTCAAAATTTTTTTCTACTATAAAGAATGACAACCACATTTTTGAAGGAAAATGCTGTTCGTCTAAACTACTATTTTACAGGAATAGGCTGACGGTTTCACTCTTTCTCAAAGAGAAACCACAGTCTTGAAAGCCATTTTACAGGTTGGATGAAGTTGCCAATTTAGCACACCTATATTTCTACAAATAATCATCTTTTGTAAGTCATACAAAAACAAAGATTCTACTAAAAATGTTAGATACAAGACATTTTAGAGAAGTTATACATGTTTAAGATAGCTAATACTTTGCCCTAGAAGGGATGGCTTAAAAATTATGATTTTTTTATTCAAACAAAAAACAGACACAATGTACACAATAAATCTGTTTTAATTAGAAAAATGAATCATAAATGAGGGAACATAAATACACAGTCTTCCCACAAAATGGCAATAATATGACACGATGCTATTAAATTTACTAGCTGTGATAAATTTAGCACAATTTGACTGATTTATTAAAATGGGTTCTGAAAAATACAGTATTTAAACTTATTATGTATTTGTCTTTCAAAAATATATTCTTTGTGGAATTGGTGAGTAAACTACAAGATATTTTCTTTGTATTGCAGCTTTAAAGTGGCACACTCCATAATAATCTACTTACTAGAAATAGTGGTGCTACCACAAAAGTGTTAACCATCTGTACCATCGTTTGGGAGAAAGACACAGATCAAGAATGCATATTATACAGTGACCATTTTCTTAGAGTTAAAAATACCTCCTCTTTGTATGGTTTGTAGGGTACATGTGAGGTAAATTGAGGTATAAACTATGGATGAACCAAATAATTAGTTCAAAGTGTTGTCATGATTCCGAATTTGTGGAGTCTGGTGTTTTTCCCATAGAATGTGAGAAGTACAGTCATAGCTCAGTAGCTATATGTATTTGCCTTTATGTTAGAAGAGAATTTATTGAGTGACATTTTTAAATAGAGGAGGTATTCACTATGTTTTTCTGTATCACAGCAGCATTCCTAGTCCTTAGGCCCCTGGACAGAGTGAAATCATGAGTATTTATGAGTTCAATATTGTTCAAATAAGACTACAGTATTTGCTTTTTGTGTGAATGTATTGCATATAATGTTCAAGTAGATGATTTTACATTTACGGACATATGAAATGTCTGATTACTCCATTTTATCAGTCCTGACTGTACAAGATTGTTGCAATTTCAGAATAGCAGTTTTATAACATTGATTTATCCTTCAATCTATGACAATTTTTTTAGCTATTCATTTCAGCATTATATTTTCCACAAGTTCCATTTGTGGGATTCCTTTTGCTGCCCCTAATTCTTTTCAAAGAAAGAGGAAAGGAAAATAAAGAGCAGTTATGAGAGTAGAGAGAAAATATAAAGAAAGAAAAGGAGGCAAAGAGAGAAAACAAAAACAAGAGAAAAGAAGAAGAAAGGAGAAAAAGGTGGAAAGATAGAAAAAAGGAAGGATAAGAGGGAGGGAGGAACCAGAATATTAGGGTAGTTAACTTATTCATTTGCGTTCTCAGTTTAAATGCAGGTGGTGTAATCATGTTTTACAATGATCTCATTCCAAGCGTAAGTCCTGTTACACCATTAAGTTTCTATTATGCAGCAATTATATAATGAAAAGTACTACCCAAGTTATAGTATCATGTGTTTCTTTGAGACACTAAGATTTGAGAGAAAGTATTTCAAACATAAAGCCACTTTTGGGGGGTTTATACCTTAGCTGAAAAATTAATGCTTCATTATAACATTTAAGCTATATCTAGAAAGTAGACTGGAGAACTAAGAAAATTACCCAGATAATTCAGGATGAAAAACATACATATAGTTAAATACCCCTATGCGTGAAGCCAGAAAACTCTGCGAAACTGAATTATCAAAGCCAATAATCTATATTGATGAAATTACCGAATAATTGTTAATTTATCCATTGTGCTTAGCTTTGTGACACAGCCAAAAGTTACCTATTTAATCTTTTCAATAAAAAGTTGTTTTTTGAAATCCAGAAATGATTTAAAAGAGGTCAGGTTTTTAACTATTTATTGAAGTATGTGGATGTACAGTATTTCAATAGATATGAATATGAATAAATGGTATGCCTTAAGATCCTTTGAATATGTATTTACTTTAAAGACTGGAAAGAGTTCTTCCTGTCTTTTAGTAAAACATCCATATTTCATAATCTGATGTAAAATATGTTGTACTGTTTCCAATAGGTGAATATAAAGTCAGTTTATCAATTAAAGTATGTATTCGACTCATTTAAAGAGATCTATTGGTATAAGAAAAATGGAAGAAAATCATCATCTAAACACCCTCCTGCTATTCCATCTTATGCGACATTCATTGTGTCCACACCCCTCTTTCCTGGTACACCAGAACAATCTGGAGAGAAAACTTGTGATGCTCTTGCTTCAAAAACTTCTGCACTTTCGTCTTTCTCTCTGTCACCAATTCCCAAAACGTTCAAAAATCTGCATTACACCTAGACAGAAAGAACTGTCCTGGAGATACGTTTTATCAATTATTTACAATTTTTATTGCTGAAATGCAGCAGAGTTAACAAAAAAATCTGATGATAGAGTCCTGATGATTTTAGAGGCTAATGAACTAAAAACAAGTGCCTGTAGAAAACCACGTGGGGCGTGATTTCTTAAAAGAGCTGAGGGTAAAACAAGGAGGAGAACAAGCTTCCCACGTGGTGTTCAGATGCAATCTCTTTAAAAATACATCGCTTTCCAAATAGAACAGTTAATTGGGCTGTGAGCTCTTAGTTTGTGAGCACTGCAATATACAAATGAGAGCTCATTCCAAATGGATGATCAAAGCCCTTTTTCCCAAATCTGTCCACTGAAAGTAGTCAACCAAATAAACAGTGCGGTCGATCAAACAAAACAAGAAACCAGGAGAAAGATCCACGACTGGTTTCAGAATCTCTCTGGAATATGAGTGTTACTACTATTCTGTGAAAAACCACACACACCAAAACTCACTCTTCAAAAAATGAAAACACACAAAAAAGTGAAAACACGTGTCTGAATTTCCCACTGCCTCATTAGTTCCGCTTTTTCACATTTTGTCATGAGCATAAGGGAAACAGCGTCAAGTCCCAGACATGGAAAACTAGCTCACAAGACAGAGCTAGTTTCTCTCGGAACCTAACGGGTTAAAACATAAACACTTCAAAAACAAATGGGAATTCAGAAAATAATTACTCACTTCGACTTGTCAGAAAGAGATGTGGGAATATAAAAGAAGATTTGGAAAAATCTTCTTTTATATTCAAAATAGTGAAGTTCGACCCAAGTCTAGAGACTTCGAAGTGTGTCCCTGACATTTACCTATATTTTTGTGGAATCATTTCAAATGTACAGAAAATATTTAGGAATCAGTAACTCTAGTAAAAAGAGGAAATCTTGGCAAGCTAATCAAATAAATGCTTACTGGTCTTCCTGGAGAGGAAAAGACACAGTTTCATTCTGTTCCCTACAAGTAACACCCAGTCTTCCTCAGGGAAGATGGAAATCCCCCACGGCCTTAGGTCCAACAGACGTCTCCATGCCAGAGAAGCACGGAGTAGCTGGAGTTACCCCGAAGGGTTCCGACTCATCTTGAACTCAATAGTGGTAAAGCACTTGGCAGAGAACGATGCTTCAGCTTTCACAACACTTTAACATAGAAAGTATTATTATTGTCACGTATTAACAGTGAACATGACCTTCAGAGCTTTTAACTCACTTCCTGGAGACACACTTCTACTCAGTGGAATACTGGAGCCAAACATCAAATACAAAAATACCCTCAATTTCCTTCGATTCTTGGTAGTCTACCTAGAAATAGGAAAAGTTACTTCACAAATGTCTATATGTATACATGACTATATATACTTTCACATTATCTATCAACTTATCTATCCAGCCATTTATATCTATCATCTACCTCCATCCCTTTATTGTCCAATTCGTCCAGAGAGTATGAGGATTAAAAGTAAATCAGGTTGCATCTCATTGAAACTTTTAGAGTGTGGAATGTAAAATGCAATCCACTGCAGACACAGTCCTTGGTTGTGCCAGACCCTTCACACCAAATGAAGTATCTTGCCATAAACACATATATCTTTTTTCTATGTAGCATTTTGCAAAATACCTGCCAATTTTTGAATAATCTGTTAGGACTATGCCTTAGACACCTGTGAATAAGAAAATTTGGGGGGAACTAGTGTCAGAATACACATAAATTCAGTCTTTCTGTTTGAAATTTCCAATAGAGTACTGGTTTTAATCTTGAATGATGCTGTTAGAACCGATTTATATGAAAACACTAATTATGTATACATCTTTTTTGTTCTGGAACAATCAGCAAGAGGGAAATTTTCACTGAAGAAACTAAACTATATACAACCTAAGAAATACATTTGCATTTTGTTGTCAAAATATAATGTAAATCCTGTGAATATCACCTGTTAGTTTGAGGAATTTGGAAAATATGACTTTCATACTTTTATGAAATTAGCACATTAATTCACTAATAAAGGCCCTGACATGATGTTACAATTAAATAAAAGGAAAATTAATTCCGAGAACACACACACTTATATATCAAGAATATTGAATTTAATATGCGCATAGAGGCAAACCCAGCTTTTTCCAGAGTGAGGAAGGGAATCCAACTGAAACTTTAACCACAATAATCTCTTTATAAAAACAAAAATCATTTTTCTTAGTATCACTTATCTACAATTTGGAAAAGAGTTCAAATATCATGAAAGATATACAGACCCCATAAAAGCAGATTAACATGGCCTGAAATGGTATGCTCTATGTAATCTATGATTCTTTATTGTAGCAAAAATTTTGAAATATAAAAATTGTAAAGAGTTAAATTAAACAAATTGCTAGTATTTTGATCTTTGATAACATAATCTCTATTTGAATGACTGAAAAAATACTTATAAAATCTTATACTTTCTGTTATTTATATTCTACTTATTTTCTCCCTTGTTTCACAAACCATCACTCCATAGTTTGGCACCCATAGAAAGACCAGTAAAAGAGAGTATAATGAGAGCCAGCTTGATTTCAGGATCTACCATATTGAAAAATTAATCTACTTTAGAAACTTAAGCAACTTTATGAAAATCTTTGTTGTGGTTGTGGGAACATTTAATTCATGGCATAATAGGGATTTTACATCAATAATAAAATTGTAATAGCAATGAGATTCCACTATTTCATCAACTAAGTAAATGGAAATGGTAGGAACATTGCGAGAAGTTATAGCGAGAGCTGAACGGCCTGCTTCCAGTTAATGAGCTCAATCTTAGCACAAATTTTGGTTTCTCAGGAACTATTGGAGTCCCTGTGGCTCATAAGGCTTTCAAAGTTTTAAAGTAAAAGTGGGTGGATTTCTTCCTTCAAGTATACTGCTAAAAGCACTGGGATGTTCTTTGGTGGTGCTACTTTCTTCATTCATTTTGACCTTTGGCCATTCTATAATGTTAACAATACTGAAGCACAGCACACATACAGCTCCTGCAGATCTGAATTGTGCATAAACAAGTACTTCAAGTGCACAGAGTTTCTTGAGAAAATTTTGGACATATTCTAGCAGGAGGACATACAAAATCTTCCTTGAAGACTGTAATATGCTAACAGTAAAGAACAAAGATTTCTTGATTGTCCTGAAACACCTCGTAGGGTTCACAAAATTTTACATGGTTTTCTAAGTAGTTGCACAAATGTGAATTACGTTTGCCTATACACTGGAAATCTTTACTTCTCATTTGACAAGTGACCTGGTAAGATGAGGTCAACAGCTAATTTTTTACTTAGTCCTTAAGGAATTGTTAACAAAGATTTGAAATTGCTTCAAGTTGATGGTTTTTTTTGAAACAAAACACACACTCAAACACAAACACAAAAACACATTGCTATCAGTGATCTGCAAAATAAGCTTGCAAGATGTCCATGTATTTTGGATAATTTCAAAAAAAGAGAGAAAAAATTACAACAGTGCAACCAACAGTTTCTGTTTAAGTTTCATTTGCAAAGATTTCAGCATAAGGAACATCTTGTGATTTAATTAATCAGAAAATGGCACCTGCTTTAAATGCTGAAATGGAGAAAAGCAGATTTGTAAAAAATTTTGGAATAAAATTTGTTTCTGGAAATACATCTTTCCTGTTGGTAGACAACTATTTTATGTTTTGAAAAATCTTACTGCCTAATACCTTTGAATGTTGACAAAGATGAAGACTGGGATTTGTTTTGTTTTGTTTGTTTTTAAGTTGAAATAAGCTCTCTTTCTCTAAAATCTGCTTTTCCAATTTACAGATAGGCAAATTTAGTAAGTGTTCAGAAATTCTTGTTTTCTTATCTGTTCAATATCTGCATTGTATTAGCAAAGTCTTAGGTTTTATGTATCTTTTATCCAGTAACCCAAGACCTTATATAATGGTCACCATGTTCATGAATATTCTCAGCCTAGTCTGATACAAGAAGAATTTGTCTTCTGTTTTAGGAAATTTTAAAAATGAAATGTACACTGGAATGAAAAGAGATTTCCATGAGCCTTCCTTAGATAACTTGAAATGTTCACACCCAATTCTCTCATTCTGTCACTCATTCACTCACTCATTCAACAAGACAACACAGTGTGACACGGGCAACATTAGAAAAGCCATTGTCTGGTAGAATTAGTCTGGGTGTTTAGGAGACTGTCACCAAAAAGTGAAAAAAAGTACAGTGTCTGTTCCTTTAATCCTTTTTCTAAGATGGTAACTTCATCTTCAGTCTAAAAGAAAAAGGGAAAAAAGAGGAGAAGGAAGAAAGCTGAGAAGGATGAACTGAAGAGGACTGGGAGGAGGGAGGGAGAGAGGGAGACGCTGGGAGAGGAAGAGAAAAATTGATGTGCATTTTCACCTGGAAAGGTAATTGTTACATGATTTACATTTCCGAAAATGTCATGAATGTGTTTGTGTGTGTGAGTGTGTGTGTGATTATGTGTGTGTGGGTGTGTGTGTGCGTGAGCGCATGTGTGTGTGCATGCGTGCATGTGTGTGCGCGTGTGTGTACCTCTGGATGCCAGGGTCTGCTATGAAAAACAATGGCTTCTCTTACAAAAAAACAACAACAAGAATAAAGGTTGTTATTCTGTTTTCTGTGTTGTCATTTCTGGTTCTTTTAAAATTTTGATTATTTATCTAAAACTAGAATTTTACAAGAGCATATCATACTCTTCTCTCAAGAGTATATGAAATATTCCATCACAACACACAGTACAGAGATAGCTCTTCCCTTCCTCTGTGACTTTGATAGTTAAAAATGAATTTTCCCAAGCAATTGCTGAAACTGGATACTAAGAAAACAAAATGTGAAATTGAATAGATCTCCTTTCAAATTGCACAGTTCCAATGAAAAACCAAGCCTTCTAATTGTCTAGTATAATCTTTTGGTGATGTTTGCAAAAACGAACAAACACATAAAAACAAAATCTTCCAGAGCTTGGAGGATTTAACTTCTATATCTTGAGCTCATTCCCCCAAATCGAAAAACGTTTTTCAAAAATAAATAAAAATAAAACTTTACTTTAAGGGATCTCAGCATTTCATAAATTGTGGTATCAGTGAATTTGTGCATCAAAGTCTATCAGACATAACTGTAAATAGAAACAGACTGGCTAAATTAAGCAGCAAAGGAATTCATTGGAAGGTTCTTGAATATCTCTCAGAATCATGGAAAATTTAGATAGCAGGATGGTGCCAAGACAGCTCCAGTCATGCCAGAGGACCAGGTAAGCACAACACATGGATGGGGTTCAGAACATGGCACCTCAAAATATGACATGGGGACATACTGATTTTAAGCTGAAGGAATTTGAGAACCACAAGCACAAGAAGAAGCCACTAAGACCTTGCTGTGAGAAGTTTCCTTCCTATACACATAGAAGCCATAGGAAAGGAGCATCGTTATCTCCGGAGACAAAAGACCCAACGAGGTACCCCAAAGAGGAGACGGGGATCTCAAATCACACCATGGAATAGTTTATTGGCCCCCATTACAGCAAGCAAATTTCAGGATGCATCAATGAGAGGGATAAGTAAGCCAATCAGGCTGAGGAGAAGAAGCACACCTGGCAGAGAAAAAGAGTGCAGGCATACAAGAGAAAGGTCTACCCCATGGCCAGGCTCAGCAGCCGGAGGTACATTTGTAGCTGAGTCACCTCCAAGATGGATGGTCTTGGGCCAGGGATTTAGCTTAGGGATTTAGCTCAGTGGCATAGGTGCCTGCCTGGCAAGCGCAAGGTCATGAGTTTGATCCTCAGTACCACAAAAAAAAAAAAAGGATGGATGGCCTAAGATATTTTGCCCAAATATCTGTATCTGTTTCTTCATCTTAAGGTCAGGTTGCTGCTCTTTATCAACTCAGTTAATTTGTGGATTTTTAAAGTATATTTAAGAGATCAGGTGTGATGAGCCGGGAAGGAAATAACGAGCAAGCCTGGAGACTGAGACATGGATAACCTCGGGGAACCTGGTGACTTCCAACTCTTGTTTCCTTGTCTCATTTCTACCTCCTTCTATTTCTTCTGTCTTATCTCCTTTCCTTTCTCCATCAAACATAGTGTCAGAACAATCAGGTTTATTTGTTTGTTGTTTTTCCCCTTGGGGCTTCATTTCTTCCCAAAGATTTCCATGCCACATAAAATCTATACTAAATACATTTCTGAAAAAAAATCTAGAAAATATTTCTGTGCTTTCCTTTTGTTAATTTGTTTATCATCAGTCAGATATATAAGGTAATGGGAAAGGATTTTTTACTTTCCTACAGCCTCAGGGTAACTTATGCCACTATTTTGACACTACTACTATTTCCCTGAGTAATATCTGACTGTTCCTCTATAGGTTTAACCTTCCCAAGATCCAAAATCTTGAGCAGCTGGCAAAACCTAAGTTTATGAACCAAGGCATAAGCTGCCAGGTGTATAAGTATCCATGCTTCCTGAGTTACAAGCAGGTAAAGCAACCCCCTCTTCTGACAAGGTTTATTCATAGTATATGTCTAAATAAGAGTGTTCAGATGTAATTAGCCAGATTATGAAAACTATTCACTACATAGCCTGTAAGTAGGTAAGTTTGTAATAAATTATACATGGAAAGCCCTTACATATTTACTTACATGCTAATTTAACAACAATCTTCTACTTTATATCCTGAGAAGAATATTCCATTATCCTTGTACATTTAGTGCCTTCTACATCCAAATTCTTTAACTAATTATTAAAATAAATAGATAAAACAATTCACCAGAATGTTGCATTTTATTTGATGTGGTCTGAAAAATATCACAGAATTGTTAGGAATTATAAAACTAATATTTTGTGAAGACTAAAATTTTAATTTGATGAGTTAATAATAGATGATAGACAATTGATAGATGATATTTAGGTAGATGAGAGATAGATACATAGATACATAGATGGATGATAGATAAATAGAGGGAGAGAGGGAAAGAGATAAAAATAAGTAGATGAAGCTAGATAGATAATAGGTAGTTATAATATTTTCCCACAAGAAGAACATTTCTCAGTGAGGAGAAAATATACAGACATTTCCCTTGCTTAAAGTTTTCTTTTTAAAAGCACCAATGAAAACTAACAGAGAAAAATTCTTCCTCATGCAAAGTAGCCCACATGTTATTTAACATCAAT